>VZTR01026169.1:0-10678 GCA_013400775.1 Chaetops frenatus
ACAATTACATACTTATCACACCTCTTTGGTATTTGTTCTGTTGTAGCTGAACTAAAATGAAGCTATGAAATCTACAGTTGTGCACAAACTATTTGAGATGGCATACAGAAAATAAATGATGGCATTTTAACTCTTTCCAGAGATATTTCATATATTAAATTTTCTTAGTTCTTTTGAACCTTTTGACATCCACATCCCCAGACAATTTTGGTGTAATTAAATTGTGAATACATAAAGAATGCCACTGACACATCCAAGTACTGCAAGAGACCACAGTTCTACAGCAACTAGCAGTACAAAACACATTCTGTACTGCATGGTTGTTCTTGTATCAACGGATTAAGTTCTTTTCAGGCTCATCGAGAGCTGCTTATCCTATCCATTTTGCTGTAGTAGACAGACTTACCAACCTGTTGTTTAAGAAGTAGGAGAAATGTGATTGACCTCTTGTTCCAAACAACAGAATTAACATTGAGCAGTTTTTCTGTGCTTAGGGACATAGACAGACCAAGTGTACAAACAACCTATTGACCATAAAAGTGCAAACTTTCAGAGGTGTTCTGAACAAGCAGATACTGAGCACTGAAAAAGGAGAGCACAAAATAGACAACTTTAGTGCAATTTGAAAGGCCTGGTCACCAAGGAAGTATTCCCTTTCCAGCCTTATAGATTGGGAACTCATTAGGGAATATAGAAAAGGAAGGACGTGAGAGACTCTGAAGGAACCCTAGAGCCCTTTCACAGTTCTACATAACACAGATCAGGAATGACTGTGCTGATCTGCCCAACTTTTCTTCTGGATCCTGGGACCTCTCACATAGAAAGGGGCAGTCATGCAATTCAAAAAATTGTATGCAGTCGTGATTAAAGCACTTTGGTTTTCAAACCCTGCACACTATTTTGTCTTAAAGAACAAAGTAAGGGTTTTAAAGAAATTGATGAGATGGATCCCACCATTGGTCTAAAGCATCCATGACACTTCAAAATGTCACTCATGTTTTACACCCTCTAGAGTTAATTTTTTTTTTTCTCAATGCAGTATGGAGGCTCTCTTATTCTTTAGAACCAGGGATCCAGATTTAACAAACACGAGAACCCATGATAAAATTTTAGCAACCAAAAACTAATTTCAGATTTTGAAATATGGGTTTTGTTCTAATGTGAATCTTTTAATCAGTATGATTTCCTCTCATGAATAAAACATCATCTGTATTGTTACAGTCTGGCAGCTTTTTCCTCTGCTTCCAATAAGGAATAAACCATTTCCTGCCCTAAAAAAACTTGCTGGGTAAGATGTCAGAGTATTTAATGAAAGTGAACAGTATTATCCCTAACATCAAATATATCCCACTTACTTTCCTTAGTCATGCTGAAGATCATCAATATTAGTGAATGACTGTTTCACTACAGAGCAGAATGAACTCCATACCATATAATTACATTCTTGTATCTGCAACTGGCTTAAATATTGGGAATGTAAACATTGTCATTTAAACCATGACAGATAGAGCATGCCGTAAGACTTTTGCTATTTTAATAATAACCAACAATTTTATTCCAGATTGATTAACTTTAAAACAAACATCAAAATATCATTTCACACATTAAAAACCTCCATTTTTAGAATGAAATAACAAGTGCAGCAGAAAAGTGTAAAGGGAATATTTAAAGAAAAGCAAAAAAAAACCTTTCTCAAATCTTGTTATTCAGGTAAAGTGCTCATACTCATACATGAATTGTGCCACTGCAACTGACATCGTGGACAAAGATAAATTATTTAAAAGGAAGCTTCTCCTATTTAAATAGCAACCTTCTGACTTAATCATGGCTGAGACCAAATCTTTGATTGGTGACTAGTCTCAATGTTTAGCAACCTCACATTTCTGTAGACAACATATTAGTTCAAAGATACAACTTCGACAATTTTCTAATTGGACTTTGTTGCCCAATTTTTAGCCAAGAAGGATGGTCTATGATTAATAGTGATGGTTGTATGCTAATCATTCATCATTTATTCATAAACCTGCAGATGTTAGTTTTCTAGAGGTAATTTCATGCTTTCTGAAAACTGGAAAATTTCTGCACATATTACATGAATATTACAAGGTCACATCCTTACCAATGCTTTATTTAAAAGTCATGCAGTTTTTCAACAGTAGTTGCTGTTGGATGTAGCTGTCATCTTATTTGTCTGTCACTAGTATTCAAATTTCACTTCTGATGTGTAACTTAGTTGTCTATTTCCATTTCCTATCTCTTAAATGGCACCATGTGATATGAGAAATAGTCAATGGGTTTTCTATTTGCACACAAATACATATAAGAGTACATTCATGAGTCGCATGCAGTTCATGCACCTGCATTCATATTTAATAGATGAACATGGAAGTTGTGCATTTGAATCCAAAGGATTCCGCATAAATATTAGCATTTTTTTCTCTCCCTTGAAGAAAGCGCTGTCATATATTGAGATTTTCACTCATTTTAAATTCTCAGTATTCTGAAGACTGAAATAGTGAGAAAAGTTCTTGAAAAAATAAGAACTTTCTTGTTCATAAATATTCTAATAAATATATTCTACAGCTGCTATAGTAGTGTATCTTAGAACTAGGGTTCCTACATAAAAATATCTACAACTCATAAAACATAGTTTAGAAATTTTAATTTAAACAATACTAACAATTTTGAAAAGAAGTCTTTTAAATTTTATTATTTTTAATATAAATTCTATCTTTTTAATTAAGAAGACTCTTAAACTTGGATCTTGCCTCAATGAATATTTAATTATATTATAAATGTAGAAAAGTCTCAACAGAAGGAATGAAATTACCTTTTATCTTGGAGTTGAGTCCTATTTATAAGCAAGACCTGAGTTTAAATCTTACCTGAAAGCAATTCAGAAAAGCAGTAATGCAAAAAGGACACATTAATTTTGACACCACTAGGTAAAACTTAGTAGGAATGAAATAGAGTCTGCCACTTAGCAATGCAGAGTTCTATAAAATTAATCAAATAGGTAATTGCATAATTCACATCAACATAACCAATATGGAGTAGTTTGAATGTTTAAAAGCTAAATTATTTTTCATGCAGTCTTCTAGACACAAACAGGGCAGGGAGTATCATTTTGAGTTCCTAAACACCTACTTTTTATTGGTTTGTTATGGTTAAGAGATATTACTCTGTTCTCTGGTGAAATGCCTTCTTGTTATGGCTGTATAAGTGCTCCACAAAAAAAAGGGAAAAAAAAAATCTGATTTTTCATTTAGTGACTTTAGTGAATTTTGTCCTTTCTGATATTCAAAAGAAAAATATCTCAGGATCCTCTGTTTTCTAAGAAAGAATCACAAAACAATTGATCTGTTTTTCTTTTTCACTGGTTTGCTTAGTTTATCTGTTTGTCTAATTTATTTGTTTGTCTATACTATTGAAAAAGAATTGATCTGAAGACTAAATGTTTCTATGTAGTCATCCTGTCCTTACAAGATGACTTACATCCCTACAGGACTGCACAGGACTTTTTCAACTAAATTTAGACTTCTATAATGTACATACAACCCTATATTCAGGCTAGGTCCCATAGGCTCCTGCTGTCCTAACTGAAAAGAAATAGGGTCTTTTAAAATAAAATTCACCTCATATTAAAAGTAGGTCAGATATATTGCTCCTTAGAAGTACCCGTTTCCCTTCATTAATTATAAAGGAAGCCTTGGTGATTAATTCAGATGAAGACATTTAGGCTATACATATCTGATGGCTGGCTCATTTACCTTAACATAGACGTCTGGCAGTGTTTCAGATGCCCTAGGTTATCCAAGGGCATATGTTTGAGACTGGAGATGATAACACAAATCTCATGAGAGAAGCCAGTCCTTTTAAAGGGGGAGATGGAAGCCCAGCAGGGTTCATTAAGAAACCTCACATGAGCTACTTAGGAAAACTCATCGAGTCCTATGGGTGTTTTCAGTTCCGGAATACTTCCTGCAATTGAGTACCTATAGTATTTTGTGAGTATGGCAATAAAATTAACTTAAATATACTTTATCAACTCTACTGTTATAGTCTTCACTGTATAAACTGTGCAAACAATAACGGAGGCTAAAAACTCTGACTACTTACATTTAAACACCTATTTTCACATGCTGACAATCTGAAAGTAAATCTAATCCCTGAAGTGTGATAAAATTAATCTTACTTCCAAGGGTATTGATTTCAAATATCATAGAAATTTAGAATGTTTTTTTTTTGTTGTTGTTGTTGGAAGTAAGCCCATAGATCTGGTTTTAACCTCTCTGCCATGGGCAGGAACAACTTCCACTAGACCAGGTTGCTCAAAGCCCCATCCAGCCTGGCCTTGAACACTTCCAGGGATTAAGCATCCACAGTTTTTCTGGGAACCTGTTCCAGCACCTTACCACCCTGTCAATAAAGAATTATTTTCTGCCAATATCTGATTTAAACCTATTCTCTTTAAATTTAAGGCCATTCCTCCTTGCCTTATCACAAGGTCCTCTCCAGCTTTCTCTAAGTATATAAAGCCTATTTAAATAAATACACATTTCAAAATTAGATAAATAAACATTTTTAAAAATATCTCCAGAAAAATTTCAACAAGTTTCAAGTAGATGGGTCATTATTCACACATTTAAATTCTGGAACAATAGACACTTTTGAATTAGATTAAACTTTTGATTTACTGTCTTTTTAAGAAAGGTCATGAACATATGGCCCAGTTGAGACATAAACTCTGAAAATCACCTTTATTAACCAGTGACACCCAGGCAATTAAGAAAGAGAAAATACAGGTGACGAACAGAAAGTAGGTGACTTGAATGAGCACTGGAAACTATATCAAGAATTATTTAATTAGCTAGGTAAACACACTTAGCTAATCAGGCTTTTCTTGTGCAATTTAAATCTCCTTCCTATAACCTTCTACCTTCTCTTCACTCCTTGTTCCAGATCTTTCTTTGTTCCTTTCCTTACTGTTCCTCTACTTCACTATTATTTTCCCTTCCCTTACTGCTGGAAGCTCTCATATACCTCTACCTTTCAGTTTTCTCCTTGTTTATTTTTGCACTATATTGCATTTGAATCTTATTCTCCAATATTATAATTTTCTTTTTATTCTGGTTCACAATAAGGACTTTTATTGCTCTTTCTCCTTTGTTCTTGCAACTCTGACAAATCTACTTCATTATTTCTTTCTAATGCTTTTTCTTTAATTCCTGAAATCTTTCTAAGTTTCATTCATTCTTTACTAATACTTTATTTAATAATCTGAATTTAATAGTCTGATTTTTAAAATCTGATTTAATTATTTGATCTTAACAGATTATACTGTTTGGTGTGACTAAGCAAAACCTTCTCAGAAAGACAAAGTGTCTGTGAATCTAGGTACACACTATAGTTTTATTATAAAAACACACTTCTTTCTTTGTTACTGCTTTTGTCAAATTCTCTCTCTACTGGTAAATGGTATCACAGCTATGTATAACTTTCTGGGGTTTCTCTTTTAAGATAAGAATAAAAAATAGTTTTCAGTTGTCCTGATCTGGAAACTTATAGTTTTCTTATTTGGTTTTCATAAAACAATATTTATTGTTTTTTTTTTTTTTTCTTTTCTGCTGCATTTACATTTGACTGAAAGAATATATCCATTTAGCTGAAGCCCTCTGTCACTACCAGGCCAAAAATCTAAAACTAATGGAGTAGCATGTGCTTTAAATATGAGCAGAATCTTCCCTGATGACAATGCCATTCTTTAACTAAAATAATAGTCTCAGAAGAATACTAAATGCTGAGGAAATATTACAATACAAAATAAATCTACTTTACCAGATAAGAGTTTAAGAAAAATAACAGAAAAGTATCTTCTTAAGTTACAATGAAATTCATAGCTCCTCCCCAAATTTCTCTGTTATAACTTCAAGGTTTTTTATTTTTCTGAAATACTAAGAAAGACTGGATTCCCTGTCCTCACTGCAATTTGAGGACTCTTGGAAATTTAAATATTGTCTGCATTGCTGACTTTGTGTTCTGTTTCATCTTCCCCCCAAAAAACTCAATTACATCTTGCACAGATATAGAGCTGCAGCCTATAATGTTTAAAAAAATGTCCTAAAAGTAGCCAAACCCTCCTGCTTCTCATTAAAAAACTAATTCTTATTCTTGGTTTTTACCTTTTCAGCTGATGTGCTCTTACTGAAAGCAGATGGTTGGGTAATATTAGTTATTGAAATTTTCATAGAAAATTCATTCTCTACCAAGAGTAGAGACAGATCAGGGAAACAGACCTATTATCCAGTATCAAACATAGACCAGTTGTCTTGAATGTGCCTTAAGCCTTAGGAAAACTTATCATGGTGCTTCCCAGGAATTATATGCCACTTTTAGTGGTATCTTCAGGACTTCTCTTAGTAGAAGTGATATCTGCAAAAACAATGGTCTCAGCTAAATTTTATTGTCTACAAAACTAATGTCCAAATCTAAGCTAGTCACTCTAAGATTTCTTTAAAATTGAAAGAGACAAATAAATACATTTTAGTGTGACGTATATTAACATTACCACCCTAGGAAAAGTTAATTCTGCTCTAAAGCTAGGCATATTCAGGTGGTAAGATGAATCCCACATGAGAATATTGGATTAATTTCTTTTCTGTAAATATGCCTAAACCTCTTTTTGTCTGTTTGCTTTTGGATTTTAGCATCTGTGTTTCTGTTATCTGAAAGTCTAGTAAATAGTATTCCTTGACTTTTCTTTGGATCTATTTAGCAGCTTTGTTTTAAAGATGAAGGAGTCGAAATTATTGTGTTGAATTCTGAGAAATGTTTATACAAAAAATAATGATCCTTAAGACAAAATTCTAAATATAACTGAGACTCTAACAGTGCACACAGAGATGCAGCAGTATCAGTATAGGGATTCCAGTGTAGATCCTATTTTTCTTCTTTATTGAAAAATGTTGCACAAATGCTTCCTTTGTGTAATGTTAAATATCAGACACTTCAATTACTCTGTGTCAGAGTCTGAAATCAGAACTTTAAAAAAAAACAAAAACATAAACTGTGAGTTTTTAATTGTAAACCTGTTTATTTAAAAATAAACTTTCCCACAAAAAAGCCCACTGATTAATGAAATTTGCAGAGAATATACCTACCATAAGTCTTCTATATAAATATGTATCTTAGAACCTATTTTTTACATTCTTTGTTGTATCAAATAAAAAGTCAGTTATACTTCTAATTTTTATTCATTTGACAATTTCTATGTTGCAGATAGTTAAATTTTTAAATCTTTGCAATATAGGTTGTTTAGTAATTAACTTCTGAGAAGTCAGGAGTGATCCCAAATATGAACAGTATTAAGAGAAAAATACATTTCCACTTACACTTTTTGTGTTTTAGCCCAACAACCATTGTACTTGACACACTTGAGTTAGATGGAAAATTAGTTTTTTCTACAGCTACTATGATTTCTGAGTGATACTCTGTAAGAAATACTTGTGATCCAATTTTATACCAAAGGGATTATTTTGATGGAAGTGTAGTCATGTAGCGTATCAGCATGAAAAGTATTACAATACATTACATTGAACTAACTTATAAATAAACAAACAAACCTGAAGCCAAAGAGCAAAAAACCCCAACCAATAAACTTAACATAATACATTTGTATTAAAGGTAAGCATACAGGAGACCAAACATCAGTATAAAAAAATGATTGGCAAAATAGTCCAGTACATTGAAAATAATTAGTTATTACAGCATGTGAACAGTGAAAGGGGGATTTTTACTGTCTATATAAATGTTGTTCAGATATTAATTCATCACTTATTTGAAGAATTTCTAACATACTAGAAAACAGGCTTGTTTACCTCTGAAAAAAGTGATCCAAAATGACAAACAAGGATAAATCTTGACATTTCAACTTTTTTTATGATGCAAATTATTTTAATTTTACCATAAAAATTGAAATATGCACTCTGTCTATCTGTATATCTATCTATCTACAAATGCATGTATTTATATAAACTCCAAAAATTTCAGGGAATAGATACTCAAACATTTACTTGTTAGTACATGCCAATCTCAGGTTTCTGTATATAAACAATATTTTTAAAAATGTAAATCTCCCATACATGCTCTGATATTTACAGGAAAAAATTTTTCAAGTTTTAAAATATTCCCGCACTGAAGTAGTTTTAGTTAATGTGTCCAGTTGTTTCTTTTTAGCCACAAGCATAGTTTTCATAGCTNAACCCCAAGGATTTCTACTTCCTTCAAATATCCAGAGGTTACGTACTTCAAAATTCAGAGTGCACAAGACAGTAGAAAATACGATGTGTAGGTATTCTACTGTGACGAAGAGGGCTGAAGTGGATTTCTGTTGCTCATAAAAGAAGAAATGTTGCTTTCTCCTTTGCAGGCTTGCATAGGACAGGAAAATTTTGAAAGAAAATGCAGGTGCTATTACAGGTAATCCTTAGATTATTCCTTTCTGCATGTGGGAAGCACAGTAAAAGCACTTTGCTTTGGAAGTCTGACATTTTCTAGTGTAACAAAGTTTTCTGATGACAAATCTCTCCATGATTGTGGTTGATCATAAAAGCATAACTTATCCATGTATAGAAAACATAGTATCATTCTTATATATTATTTTTCTCTCCCTTTCCTCATTCAGAGTATTTTTTGTATGTATCCTCAATGCATTGAGCCCCAAAAGTTTTGCCTGTTGTTTTCACATTTCCCAGACTATTTTATTTTCACTTTACTTTGCTGCAAAAGTCCGATGATAGAATATAAAAACCTTTGGAGTTACGCTGCATGGTAAGTAAAGCAATACATGGAATGAGTCCCAGGCATTTGCAGGTAGTAATGCCACTTGATACTGTAAAAGAAAAGCCAATAATAATCCATATCTGACATTTTATCATTGTGGTATTTCACTTCACTAATCAGGCTTCATTATAAATGTAACCAAAACAACAAATCTTTCATTGTGTTCCCCTAGTGTGCCATTAAAGAAATAAACACTAGCTACTCTCCACAACAAAGAAAAATCTGTAATACTCAAAATTTATTTTTCTATTTGGTTGTTGAATAAAAAGATTAGTGTAGCTTGTATGTATTAAGTATAAGTTTAGTGAAAAAAATGTAACTACTTCAAAGGTGTGGGTTTCCAATAAAAAAAGTAAAAAATATTGACTTTGAGTGACTTGATTTTTCTGAGATAAGAGGTGATTACTAATTACTTACTATATACCTGAATAATGGCATTTTTTATGTAAATGTAAATATGAATTAAATGACAATAATTGCAATAATTTTCATCTAATTCTGAGAGAGGAAGAGATTTAGCTTATTGACTTATTACATTTTGATATTATGTTAACTGTTAAAATAAATGTGGAATGAATAACTTTTATGAATATGTTTCCATTGAATTATTTTAGGAGGTAATTGCTTCAAACAATTGAAGTGACAGACTTAAAAATCTCTGCATCTCAAGAATATGTCTGCTACACTGACAGTTTATAAATGCACAGGACTTTGAGACACAATAAAACTACTTCATGATTATTGTCGATAATAATTTGTACAACAACATGTTACCATTTTTATCTATTGAAAAGATCCAGAGCTTTTACCTCTTGATGCCCCTGGATTCTCTGAAGACACACATGGGAAATCCTCAGCAGATTAAGAAGGAAAGAACATAGTGGTGCCACTTTCCTATGTTTCTCTTTCCCCGGTTTTCATTTTGCTTCCTGGAATTTGCACTTGACTGTCAGGTAAAGCTGATATAGTTTTCTTTGATTTAAATTTTATGAGTAAACCAGATTTTCTTTGTACATATTTCTTATTTGATATCATTGGCAATCAAAAGAAGATAAACAACCTCCAGGGCATCAAAAATATTTGTACAGTTGTCCAAAATGTTATGATGTTCGATTGATAAGAAAGATTTTTTTTAGTGGGTGTTTTGCTATTGAATTCTATTAGGCACAGTTTTATAATATCATTTTTAAAGTTTTGCTAAGATTTAGAGTTTTGTCTTGTGGTTATTTTTAGACAAGAGTCATTATTTCTTGGTGTGACTGTCAGATTATCATCTTCATTAACATAAAAGAATTTCTTACCTTCACTATTTTATTTCTATGATGTTCAGCCTGAATGTGTCTCATGATTAAATAACTGACCTTATAAGTGTTTTGCAGATATAAATTTTACAAATCAGGTGCAGCACCCCTATGTGGAAGGGGACAGTATACCCCATATCAAAGTCTGGGCTACTTTTAAAGATAATCCTAGAAACAGATCAATTCTACCATCAGAAAGAATTGGTAAAGGTTGTTGGTCTGAGCAGAAAGTTTTGCTCTCTTGACAGAATGGGATATTAATCAGCTGAATGCATTAATTTGGTCTGTACCTTTTGTCTTCTGCTTAGCATCCAAAAACATTGATACATGCAAATGAATTCTGGAAGCATGAATTTTTTCTTTATTTCTTTTCTCAGGAAATAGCTGAGTTTTTTGTCTCTTGCCTATTGAAAAGATTCCTTTAACAAAAAAGAAACATGGAAAAGGTCAGTTGAATTTGAAATGCTTCCATTAATATTTTTTTCTTTTATTTTACAATCTGTAACAAAGAACTTTAACAAAGAGTTTGAATCCTT
>VZTR01026199.1:0-15757 GCA_013400775.1 Chaetops frenatus
AAACAAACCCACACAAAAAAACCCCAAGAAACCGAAACACCAACACCAACAAAACAAACAAACAAACAAACAAACAAACAAAAAAACCCCAAAAACAAACCGCAAACCAAAAACAAAAAAAACCCCAAAAAAATCCAACCCCCCAAAAACCCAAACAAAAAACAAAAAACAAAAACAAAAAAACCCCAAAAAAACCAACAACCAAAAAACCAACCAAAAAAAAGGCCCAAAATAACCAAAACAAAAAGAAACAACAAACAAAACCAAACCAAACCAAACCAAAACAAAACAAAAAAACCCAACCAAAAAACCATCTACAAAAGCCCCAAACCTGGAAATGTGATGGAGTTGAAGAGCAGAGAGAGGCTGTTGGTTGAGTGTGGCAGAGCTGAGGGGCTGGAGCAGCAGCAGGAGCTCTGCTGACACCACCACGGTGCCTTTTGTCACCAAGGCAGGCTGTGTTTGTCACTCTGGTGGCTGTGCTGTGCTTCTCCAGGTGAGAGCAGGCCACACCTGAGCTCAGCTGGGCAGGTTCCATGGCAGCCAAAGTGCTCCTTGTTCCCTGCTCCTGCCACCAGCCCCCACCACGGGATGGGAAATGCCTGCAGGAGCAGCTGCCCCCAGACATCAGTCACCTCCTGAAAACAAAGCACTGAGGGGGGACTTCAAACATCCCACAGGATCATTAAGGGTGGAAAAGCCCTCCAAGATCATCCAGTCCAACCATTAACCTGTTTCCTGGGCCTGCTGCTGTCACCTCTGTGTCCTCTCATCACTGCTAGAGGTCTCAGGTAGGCTGAAAGCAGTGGGGAAAGGGATTTATATCCTGGAGGAGAGCCCAGCATTCCCAGTGCAACCCATTCTGGAGTGGGTGCAGGCATGATTTTGAAAGCAAATTTAAATCACAGCTATCAAATCTGAGTGTTTGGGGCAGGCTGGAACAGCTGCCCTGTGCCTGTGCCCAGCTTTTGAATGGGTGGAGGGAGGGAAGGGGCTCCGAGCAGGTGGGCACCCACCCATTCCCCTTGCCAAGCGTCCTTCCCACCTCCCTGGAGGGGCTGGGACCACCCAGAGGGGACCCCCATCATGGCAGGGCTGCAGCTCTGGAGCTGCCGTGCTCAGGGTCAGGCTCCCTGTGCCCCACCCCAACCCTGGGTGCTGCCCCAGCCCCCCCTCCTCCCCCAGGCACAGCCCCTTCCCTCCCTGCCCAGCGTGTTCCCCTTGGGGTGCAATTTGATGGCCATGGGGCCAGAGCCCCCCGCCCCCCCCACCAGGTCACCCTAATTTTGGAGGAGTTATACTGTGTTTGCTCCCACCTGGAATGAGATGCCCACGCTCTGGACTGGGAGATGAACCACAAGAAAAACAATTAGTGATTGGAGGTGAGAGGCAGCCTTCCCCTCCGGCTGCTTGCCTGGGCTGGATTCAAGCAGGAGAAAATCCCCATTAAAAGGCAGTGCCATTTCCAAGCTTCTCGAGTTCAAAAGCAGAGACAGGAATCTCAGCTCTGATTTTGCTTTTTAAGCCTAAGATAAAGAAAAATGTAAGGGACGGGAAATAATGTAATATAATCATCAAGGAGAAGAGAAACCAAAGGCTCGGCTCTCACACGCACACACAAATATAAACACACACACAGAACACATTTTAAAACCAATTAAAATCCCTTTGCAGAGAAAGCTCTTTCACCCACTCTCTGGGATACAGGCTATCTGCTTCCTTGGCGTGCTGGATATGAATAATTAAAAGCTAAACATATGTTAAAAAATGCAAACAGTACATGATCCTGGAAACTTCCTCTCCTTATTATTATTTCCACAAGAAAGCTGTTAAATGGTTATTATAAAACACGTGAAATTTGCCAACCTTGGCATCTCGTGTGATTCCCTGCTCTGGCTAGGAAGGAGTTAAAACCATTTGGCAGAGACTAACCCATTAGGCCTAATAATTATGAAATTATAGAGGTACTCAGGTGACTGTTAATTTCACACATACTGTTCAGCTCGGTGGCTAATGAGAGCCTGAAGAACTCAAGTGCCTCATCTTTCTTGTTGAATGGTGACCTGCAATTAATGAGCTTCTGCAAGAAAAGGCAGCATTTTGCACTTGGGGCTAATAAGATGGCTTTTGTGCAGCAGCATTGTGATACCAGGAGCTTTCGAATGAAGATTAAGAACTTTTCTCCTTATTTATTTATGAGCTCTACGCAGTCCAAGAGACCACACATGCAGAGAGGCGGCCCTGGTGTGAGTCTTGGAAGGAACTTAAGAGCGCAGTTGCTCCGAGGCAATGGCAAAAAATCCTCCTCCTCCTTCACTGAGTAGTAATGAGAGGGAATTGTAGAGCCCCATCCCTGGAAGTGTTCAAGGCCAGGCTGGATGAAAGCAAGCTGGGATAGTGGAAGGTGTCCCTGCCCGTGGAAGGAGGGGGTGGGATGAGATGAGCTTTAAGGCCCCTTCCAGCCCAAACCATTCTGGGATGCCATGATTCTCTGAGCTAACGGGGGAACAACTTTCAGGGTGATCACCCGTGGTGGGGAGGACAGGGCAGAGTGGGTCTGGAAAAGGAGACAGGTGAAGACCCCCTTTTCCCTCATGGGTTGGCACACACTCGCCCATCCCTGCCACAAAGACCCCAAAATAAGCTCCTTATGTGACTGAGCACAGCTCCTGCCTTCGTGACAATTTCCTGCTCAGGACCTGAAATCAATCCCAGAGGTTTCCAGAGGCGCCAGTGCATTTTCTGGCTGTTTCCAGACTTGCAGAAGTGCTGTGGAAACTGCCTGGCTGGGACGTGCATGCAGGAGCCCCCAGGGCTGCAGCAGAACCCAGGCCCCAGCCAGACCTGCCCAGCCCAAACAGAATCCCACAATCACTGGGGCTGGAAAAGCCCTCCAAGACCATGGAGTCCAACCTGTGAGCAATCCCCACCTCGTCACCAGCCCAGAGCACAGAGTGCCACATCCAGTTGTTTTTTCTCCAGGAAATGGAGATTCCAGCACTGCCCTGGGCAGCCCTTTCCAATGCCTGGCCACCCTTCCCATGAAGAAATTCTTCCTAATATCCAGCCCTGGCCCAGCCTGGGGCCGTTCCCTCTCCTCCTGTCCCTGTTCCCTGCCAGCAGAGCCCGACCCCCCCTCACTGCCCCTCCTGGCAGGGAGTTGTGCAGAGCCACAAGGTCCCCCCTGATCCACCTTTTCTCCAGGCTGAGCCCCTTCCCCAGCTCCCAAACCCAAACTGGCTGCAGCTCTCTTTAAGCACAGACATTTGTCAGAACCCAGGACGTCCCTGCTCTCACTCTGTCAGTGTTTGCACAGTTATTCTTGGTGGTAGCATTATCATAATCATTATTATTAACACCAATTTTACCTTTAAATGCCTGCTTGCATTGACATTTGCTTTATGCACACACACGGAGCACTAACCCTGCTCCCAGCTGAAGCCAAGCAGCCCCTCAGGGTGTTCCCACCATGGTTCCAACCAGGGTGTTAGAGCAGCTCAGAAATGCCTCCTCCCACAGTCCATTCTCCCTCCTCGAGGTGACCCTTGAGCTCACTCCAAGCTCAGGCATTCCCAGGGAGAGGAGAAGCTGGAGCAGAACAGAGGTGTGTGGAGCACCAAGCTGGGATCCAGGAGGCAGGGGCTGCTTCCATGGTCCTTCTCCATGGGCTGGGCTCAGGATGGGCCCATCCTGAGGAGCTCTGGTGCTGCCTGGCTCTGCTTTGTGCTCCTGCAGTTCCCCATCATTAAAACCTGGGGCCTCTCCAGCCTCCTGGAGGCTCCAGCTGGTCTCTCAAGGGTTTCCCAGACAGAAGTCCAATGGAGGAGATTCCTGGACACCCCAGCAAGGTCTGTCCCCTCTTGCCAGGTGGGTCCTGGACCTCCACAGGTTCGTTCTTGTGCTGCTTTTGCAGAGTGAGCTAAAGATGGTGGGTCCCAAATGTCTCTCAGTCCTTGACAATGCACCAAAGAATCACAGAGGGAAGGGACCTTAAAGATCCCTGACAGAGACTGTTGGCCCTGCTCCAGCACATCCAGACTTTTCTTTGAAACCAATGAGTACAGCTGTGCTTTCATTGGCCCCCAGTTTTCCTTTGAGGCTTCAAACAGAGCACTCAGGTCCTGGCAGGTCCTGGCAGGTGCCTCCTCACAGTAATCCTCTGCCATTATTTCTACAGTTTATTCTGCAAGGGCCTGAGACAAGAACCTACCTCTGCCCATGGCCCAGAAGAGCCCATGCAGCCCCACCCTGGCCAAGGATGGTCTTTCAGAAGAACCTGCAGCCAAAGCAAGACCTCCTCTCTGCAGGAAGCAGGTGCAGGTCATGGAATCATAGAACAGTTTGGGCTGGAAGCAACCTTAAAGATCATCCAATTCCAATCCCCTGCCATGGGCTTCTCCTCACTCACCTGAAACAGTGCCCATGTTCTGCTCTGGCTGACACTGGGGGCCCATCCTGGCCTGGGTGAGACCCCCGGCCTCAGCTGCTCCAAAGCCACCCCACAGGCCCCAGTTGCTCCAGTGAAGGGAGAAGGGGTGCTTGGGGAGCTCGGGGAGGTCTCTGGGGCAGTGCTGTGTCCAGCAGGTATCTCCCAGAGCCCTGGGTGAGGTGCCAGCCAGGCAGGGGCCCTTTGCTGTGCTGGGGTCACTGCCAGCAGCAGCAGTGGCTTCAGAGGTGCCCAGCAGCTCCTGCTGCCTGTGGACACTGTGGTGCTGTGGGGACACTCCCTGCAGGCAGTGTCACACCACAGGGACTCGTCAGGGCTCCTGAGGGCTCCTGGGGCTTCCCTGGGGGTCTCTCCTGCCACAGTGAGCGTGACCCTGGCCTGCAGAACAGACCCCCAGCCACAGAAGGGAGGCCGTGCCACCGCAGCCCAGGGGCAGAGGTGAGGCTGCCCTTGATTTTTGAAAGGAGCAGTGCACTCCACTCTGTCAGTACATCCTGACTTCCCACTGCTTCCCTGCCCCCATCTCCAGCATCACTGAGCCAGAGAATCACCGAGTGGGTTGGGTTGGAAGGGACACCAAAGATGGGCCAACCCCCCTGCCGTGGGCAAGGGACCCCTCCCACTGTCCCAGGCTGCCCCAAGCCCCTTCCAGCCTGGCCTTGGACACTGCCAGGGATCCAGGGGCAGCCAAAGCCTCCCTTGGGCAACCTGTGCCAGGGCCTGCCCACCCTCACAGGGAACAATTTTTTTTCTGATATTTAATCTAAATCTACTCTCTTTCATCTTCAAGCCACTCCCCCTTGCCCTGTCACTGCACGAAACCCCCGAAATCCCTACCAGATCCCCTCTCAGCACCTGGTGTTTCTTCCTGGCAGTGCCTGGGGTGCTCATCCATGAGATACCCACAGTCCCTCTCCTTCCACCCGTGCGACAGCAGCACCCACCCTCACCTGTCTATCAGGGGAGGCCCATCCCCAGCCACCCCTGAGGAGGTGCTGGAGCACACCTGGGGCAGCTGCCCGTGGCTGGGTGTGTGAGCAGCCCGTGTGAGCCCAGCGAGGTGCTCATCCCCAGGTGCCACGGCCCCATCCTGTCCCCCTCCCCCCGGGGCCTGGCCAGGTGATTGCTGCCGGCTGCCACAGGCACGGGGACTGTCACAGCGGGGGCAGCTCTGCCGTGCTGACGAGCTGAGGGGAGGACGTGGGAGCTGTCAGGAGCTGGCACTCGGCTTTCCACCAAAAAGGGTGGCCTTTGGTTTGTTTGGCCTCCTTCTCTCTGGAGTCAATCATGCAGCCCCGAGCAAGGCGCCCTTCCCCGGCGGCGAGGGAGAGAGGCACTGAGATGGATCTGACAGGGTGGGTGACGGCTGCCACCCTGCTGAGGCTCAGGTGAGCCAGGGGAGGGAAGCAAGAGCTGGGAGAAGGTCGGAGTCCTCAGCCTTGCTGGCCTGGGGAGGGCTGAGGGGACGTGGGCACCTCCCAGCCCTGTCCAGCGCCTGCGGCTCTGCTCCAGGCTGGGCCAGAACACCCTTCCCTCAGGCAGAGCCAGCCTCTGTCCCTGCCTGTCCCCTCTCCTTGGCTCGTTTCTCTCTGCTCCCCGGATGCTGAGTCGCTCCCTGCTCCAAAAAGCCCATATTCAGACATTTTGCTTTTGTGTGCAATGACTAAATGAGCACAGGCATCTGAGTCCCTAAAAATGTCTCTCTTGGATGTCTTGTGTTGGAAGCCCAACACTTTGGTGGGGTAGGGACAGGCTCCTTTCCACATCATGCACCCACAGCCCAAAAATGAAGGTGTTCAGGTGGCAAAAATGTTATTTTAGGAGTATCTGGAGGTCCATGGGAGCTGCTGGAGCCCTGTGCAAGCACCTGCTCTCCTGCTGTGGTGCACAGGTGAATCTGAGCTCTCCTTGGCTGGAGGAGAAAGAGCTGCCAGTGTTCAGGCTCAGGTGTCCAGCAGAGCTGGGGGCAGGCCTGGAGGCTGATCCTGGGTGCAGAGTGACCAGAGATGGTCCTTAAGCAGCTGCTTGAGCATCTCAGGAGGGACAATGAGGTAGGGCTGAGCTCCCCTGGTCCTGGGGGCCTGCTGTCCACAGCATCCTCACCTTCCCCTTCTTCTTTGGGCTCAGCCCATTTTGGACAAAGCTTTTTTTTTGCCTGTGGTACCCACAGCCCTCAGCTCCCTCAGCAGAGCCCGGGCTGAGCTGGTGCATCCCACAGGCTGCTCCCACAAGCACATCCCAGAAATGCTTGGCCATGCTGTGCTGTAGGATTGCTCCAGCCCACTGTGGGGTTTGCCCCCATGTGCCCCCTTCCTTCTCACATTCCCAGACTGCTCATGAAGAAAAAGGTGCTGCTGGAGGTAAAGAGCCAGTGCTGAGCATCCCAAGCCCCTTGCACCACCCCTCACCTGACTTCTCTCCCATCCATGTTTCCAGAACTTGCCTGGGACAGTATCTGGAGAGACCCTGTCAAGAGCCTTGTGCATATCTGGGGACAAGACACAGCCTCTGCCAGGCCAGGGCTTCCTGCAGAGCAGATTGGCTTGTGTGACACACTCTGCTCCTGACAAACCCAGGCTGTGTGTGAGTGCTCTTTTCCTCGTTATTTGCTACAGACTTGCAAGAGCTTGTTTGATTAATTGTTCCAGAGCTTTCTGGGGAATCAGAGTTTAGCTGACATGTAGGGAAGTCCTGGCTGTCCTTTCCTGACTCTGTCCTTTCCCAACCCCAAGAACTCTGGATCGCTGCCTGTTGCAGCCCTGGGATGACCCAGCCCCAGCTCTGGAGGCCCCTGCCCCCCCTGGGTTGGCTGCTGCTCCTGTGTTAGCCTGAGAGCTTTCCCCACTGCCCCCCATCCTGTTGGGATGGAGATACTGGAAACATCTCCTCCTCCTCCTCCTCCACTCAGCCCTGCCCTGCCCTGCAGAGGGATTCTCAGACATCTCAAGAAGAGATGAAGGGTCTTGGGGCCGGGGGAGGAGTTACGAATGGCTCCTGCCCTGCTTCTCTTTCTCCCATTTCCTGGGACCTCAGCACATCCCAGGAAGCAGAAGAGCAGGTTTCTGCTGTGTCACCATCATGGGAAGCCCCGTGCTCCCCCTGGAATTCCCAAGGGTCACGTGTGTGGTACCACTGAAGCCACGATGTCCTGAGCATCTCTGCCAGGGCTGGGACTGACTGGTGCCCAGCAGCAAAGCTGTCCCTTGCCAGCAGAGATGGGATATCCTGTGCAGAGCACAGGGCCTGTGCAGCGCTGGGGCTGAGCTGCTGGCATGCTGCAGGATCAGCTGACAGCGTGGGATGGTGGCCCCCATCATCCTCAGCCAGGAGCAGAGGCCAGGGAGAGCTGCAGGGAGCAGGGGGAGCTGGAGGTGGGTGAGGTGGTCTCCCCAGGTGGGCTCAGCAGAGAAGGCAGTGAGGCTGTGCCCAGCCGGGGCTCAGCACTCTGCACTCCCCTCCCCATGCTGGGGAGGCAGGGAGGAGGGGGGCAGGGGGTGGCTGTGCTTGGTCAGACCTCCCCTGCAGTCCTGCATCCCCAGAGCACGGGAGGGGGAGCTGGGGGCCACATCTGGGACATCCTACAACGTGCTCTGATGTCCTTCCCTGAGAGGGCCACCCATGGGGCCAGAAGACAAAACCCAGCATGTGTGTGAGTGCTGCCCTTCAGGGGGATCCTCCTGCCTGTTCATTTCCTGCCCTTGATGGATTCTTGTTGGCCATTTGGCCATTTGGCCTGTCCTGTGTCATTGCCAGGAGGCAGCAGGAGCTCCCTGCCAGCATCTCCTGGGGGCTTTACCTGAGTGGGGTGACCCCTTTCCACCTTGGCAGAGTCTGAAGATGTGGTGACAGCAGCTTGCCCTGACTCTGCGAAGGGGCTGGGGCTCTTCCTAGAATCACAAACCTCCTGGCTGCTTTTTTCCATCCACATGATGTGGGCAATGAGCTGTCTCAAGGGAACGGAGAGAGGAGTGGCACCTTTACCTGTGAAGTCCTTGCACCAGGCAGAGCTGAAAGATGCATTTTTGTGTGATCAAGGAATGCTGACGGAGCAGAGGTGAAGACAGGGAGGCCCCTCAGAGCTGTGCAGGGCAGCAGAGTCATCGCTCCAGGGGCAAGGGCAAACCCCTGGGGCAGAGCCCTCCTGGGCTGAAGGGAGCCCTGAGAGGAGACCCCCCCACCCCTGCAGTGGAGGGCAGGACAAAGCCTGCCAGAGACACGCAGTGCCTGGGCTGCTCAGCTCGTCAGAGGGAAGGCTGAGAAGTGTTTTGATTGCAGCGTGTAAGTGCCTTCATGGGGATAAAAAATCCCAGGTACTAAAGGGCCCTTTAATCTGGCTGTGAGAGAGACCAAGGACCAGCAGCTGGAAGCAGATCCACGGGAGACAGATTTAGAAACGAGGCACGGTGTTAATGGAGGCGGAGAGAGGGGAGCGGGCGCCCAGGGATGGCTCGGGCTGAGGTTGGAGCCCCCCCTTGGCAGAATGAGCCCGAGTTAGGAGGTGCAGCTGGGCTGCCTGGAGGACACACCCAGCACAGGAGTGCTGGTGTGGCCCTGCGGCATGGATGGGGAAACTGAGGCACGGAGGGGCCGATGTCAAAAAGCCGCGCGCATGGGTAGGGAGGGCTGGGTGTTTGCACACACAGATCAGGTGTCTGTGTTCAGGTGTGTCCCCTGGCAGCCCTCTGCTGGCACCCAGTGCCACCTGGGGCACCCCGGGGTAGCCCACCTGGCCGCCATCTGTCACGCCAGAAGGGCGCACAGGTTTCCTGTAGATCCTGTGTCACATCTGCCAACCCCGTGGAGATGTCTCAGGTCCCCCAGAGCCTCTTGAATTGCACCAGGCACCTCTGCCGAGGGCCTGGATTACACCCCTTCCCTGCAAAGCCTGCTTTTGGCACAGTAATTATTCTGCACAGACACTCAGATGAGAGAGGCCCTGTTTCATGTACCTCTCCCCAGGCACTTCATTACAACAGCCCGACATGAGGACTGCTCTGATCCCGAGCTCCTGGCAGGCTCCCTCCTGCCTCTGGAGAGCTGGTGCTGCACGTGTGGCCACCTCCCCTCGCGGCACAGATGTTCAGGCAGGACATCTGATACAGGAGGATCCATTCAGTTGTGTAATGAGGTGCTTAAGGACTCAGGTAGCCCTGGCCCCTGTCAGGTGCTTGGGGTTCTGAGCCCTGCAGGTTCCCTGCGGGTCAGGCACTGCTGTGAAATGGGGTTGATGGGGTGAAAGTCATCATAAACTCATCACAGAGACGTGGAATGGTTTGGGTCAGAAGGAATCTTACAGCCCATCTCGTTCCACCCCTGCCATGGGCAGGGACAGCTGCCACCTGGCCAGGCTTCTCCAAGCCCTGTCCCACTCCTGGAAGTGTCCAAGGCCAGGTTGGCCACCTGTGGGACCTGGCTGCTCCTGTCCTCTCTGGTGCTGGGGAGTGAAGGCAGGAGCCAGGGGTGCTTTAAGGCTCTGGTGGCTTTAGGTGCCAGTCCCACTCCCCAGGGAATGGGCACGGCCCCAAGGCTGCCAGAGCTCCAGAAGTGTTTGAACAATGGTCTGAGACACAGGGTGGGACTGTTGGGGTGTCTGTGCAGGGCCAGGAGTTGGCCTGGGTGGTCCTTGTGGGTCCCTTCCAGCTCAGGATATTCTGTGATTTCTCTGATTGACTTCGAGTCACGCCACTGGAGATCCCAGCTGACACAGAAAGGCTCATGTGGGACTGAGGTCTCCTTGTGCTGGAAAGGCTTTGACTTTCTCCTGTGGGAAGATTTGTGGGCCTGGAGCCAAACCAGAGCCGGGGAAGCAGCAGGAGCTGCACAAAGGGCTGTGCAGTGGAAAATGTGGGCTCGCAGCCACCGAGTCACACCTGTGAACTGCTGAGAGAGGCTGAGGCAGCAGCAGCAGTGCCCTTTGAATGAGCTGTGCACAAGCAGATGTGTCATTTACCTGTTGTCTGGAGGCACCAGAACACACGCCCGGCGTCTCTGCCCTGACAGGCTTCCTGAGGAAGCCTCTGTGTCAAGTCTCAGCTGGGTGTGGAGATGCCCTCAGCCCTGGCATACCAGCCTGGGGAAGGGCTGCCGTGCCCAGCGCTGGGAGCTGCTGAGTGCTGCTGTCTGCCAGAGGAGCAAACTCAGTGCCAAGCTTGATGGAGAGAGAAGATTCTGCTCCTGTGCTGTTTTGCAGCAGCAAACTGTGAATGAAGCTGTAAAACCCCAGGTAATCCCTCAATCTGCCCAGCTCCCCAGGGCTGGGGAAGAATGGCAGGATCATGGCAAGCAGGAGGCTTTCCAAAACTGTGTCAGGGCTCTGCATGTCCCCCCCAGCTCTGTCCCTGGCTGCTGAGCTGGGAAAGCACCTGCCTGCCTGCCTGGGAGGTCTGGGGACGCCGTTTGCTGGCAGGTCTCCATCTGCACGACCTATGGTGCTGACAAGCCCCGCTGAGGACTGGGAGGCAGCCAGCACCTGGCTGCAGAGCATCCCTCCCTTCCCTGGCTCCAGCAGCACAAAGGGCTGCAAATCACCACCAAAAAATGGCTGTTGCTTGTGTGTGTGAGTGTGTGTGAGTGTCTCTGTGTGTGTGTCTGAGTGTGTCTCTGTGTGTGTGTGTGTGTGAGTGTGAGTGTGTCTCTGTGTGTGTGTGTGTGTGAGTGTGCCCTGGGGACACCCCACCACCTTGTCACTCTGGTACGGTCTCAGCGTGCTGCTCCGTGGAGCATCTGGTGCCAAGTGTGTGCCTGTCCCACAGCGGTGCCAAAGAGGTGCCTGGTTTTGGCTGCTTCTCTCATCAGCCTCCTCTGGGAATCCTTGGCTCCCTCCCCAGGAAAAGAGCCCAGGCTGGAAGACGACACTTCCAGGGCTACCAGCCCCACTGGAGGCCTCTAAACCTGCAGGTGATGACTTTACCCTGGGGCAAGGTGTGGCAGCCAGGCGGGAGTTACAGTGGGAAAGGTAACTGTTCTTTAAAAAAACCCCAGCATTTATTAGATGTGGGGGTTTGGGACCGAGAGATGTTTGGAACAGCATCACAGCAAATCCTGCTGTGATCCTGCATGCCCAGCCTGCTCCAGGCAGCTATGTCTCCACTGTCTTTTCTCTCAGGTGGTTGTTTTGGTTCCCTGCCTGGGGAGAGGTGTCTGGGTCAGGTAATGAAGGCTCTTTCCAGTCCATGGTGCTGCCATCCCCTCCAAAACCACGCTGTGGTTCCATTCCAGGCACGCGACGTGTCCCCAAGCTCAGGAGCCCAGTGAGGTGACTCCTGCAGCCACAGTTAAGCCCCTGGTGTTTTGGGACCCCCCCAGAACCGGGAGCTTTGCTCTGCTCTGAGCCGGGAGTGCAGGATGGAGCGGGTGGGGTGACAGCCACAGCGGGGCTGGGACATCCAGAGCATCGTCCTGGGCACGGTGGGCAGAGGTGCGGAGTGGGACGGCCGGAGCAGGGCTGGGGGATCGGCCTGCTTTGACATTTACAGCTCCCTTTCAACCCAAACTCCTGTGTGCCTCCGAGTCTGGGCTGGGGAGAGCAGGGCCATGGCGGGACGGGGGCGGGTCTGGCTCGCAGCTCTCTCCTAACAACAACCATCTCTTCTGGCTTCTCCCCGAGAAGCCCCGCGGTGGTCAGGACCTGCTGGAGAAGCGCTGATGAGCTGCAGATGGGGCAGCCTGTGCCCATCCATGGCCGGGCTGCCGGGAAAGGGAACAGCAGGATCCCTGTTTTCTGTCTCCCAGCGCCGTCCTCGGCAGGACCGGGGGTACCGCTGCCCCTTGCCATGGCTGCACCGCCTCCCCCCCCCCTCCAGCCCCTCTCCCCGGGAATACTCGAAGCACCGGGGGAGTCTGGAATTCACAGGGAAGCTCACTGGCCTCCCTCCAGTCTCATAAGCATGACAATTGCTCTCTCGCCTGCTCTGTTTCAGATCCTACCCTTAACATTTAACCACTCCCCGTTAATTTCCAAATTGCCACACACATCGCGGAGCCATTCCTTCCCCGCGCTGTTCTCAAGGCCGAGGCCGGGCTATTCCCAGGGAGGCCGGGGCCGGGGGGCAGACCTGGCTGCGGACCCCCGCTCCCGGGAGGGAGTATGGGAACAGGAGGAGAAGGGAGCTGGGGACCCGCCACTTGGCTTTGTCTGGTGGCAGACACATGGAGCACATTAGCAGCCTTTCAGTGGAAGTTTGATCGATGGGGAAGGCTTTCTAACTGACTATCAAAGCACGCATGGTATGTGAGAAGCAGACACCAATTAGTGATGTCTTTTTAAAGGCTGCCTTGTTAAGAGGGGAATAAGGGGAAAGAATGAAATTGGCCAGAAAACATGGAGCTATTTAACCTTAATTAGAAGAAAGGTGTGGGCTTTGTGAAAAGGCCATTTCTGAAAGGGGTTTTTCTCCCTGGGTATAAAGAGATCCTGCCTACTTGTTAGAGACTTGTTAGAGTTTATAAGGCTGGGCAGGAGGCTAACTTGTAGAAATGCCTTTTATGCCACTTGAATGTGTGGCTTGCTTATTATAGTCTGCCATCCTGTCAGGGTGGCTGGTGGAGAGGAGAGGAGAGAGCAGCACTGCCAACTGGCTATAAATTTCATGAACATCATAAATGTAAGTGCTTTCTGGAGAGCTGTACAGATTGCACATAAAAGTCCCCCTTCTGTCCCTGTAAACTAAAAAGAGGGCTTTTTTGGCAAATTAAAAATTGTAGAGTGTCTTCCATGCTGAGCTAGGAAGCAGCCAGGCTACAAATCCACAGCTCCGGAGCCACGGCCGCGCAGGGAGGTCTCCCGCACACGCTGGCACTGCCGGCTCCAAGTGCCACCGTGTCCCCCGGGGGGCTGCGGCCAGCGCCGGGCACCCAGCGGCGGGACCTGGGGGATGCTGTGCTGCAAGAGCCCCTCAGGGCTTGTGGACGGTGCCACCTCGCCGCCCGTGCCGCTGCTGGGTTGAGGCTGTGGAGACAAGAGAGGGGTTTTTCCGGGAGCCGTGGGAGCGAGAGCTGCTCTCGGGGCGTTCCCAGCCCTGCCTGCCACCCTGGGCACCCAGGGCACCTCTGGGAGTCGCTGTCCTGGCTGGCGGCCGGACACGAGGCGAGGGGCAGTGCCCGGACACGAGGCGAGGGGCACGCAGCGAGAGGGGGACACGTGCTCGTCCCCTGCTGCGGACCCTGACACCGGGAGGCGGTAAATAAGCACTAAGAAAGAGGCATTTTCTCCGTCAGCTGAACAAGCCCGTGTTTTATCCCCGCCGCTGCTCCGCTGCTGGGCTGTGCAAGTCCTGCCAGGAATATTCCCAGCCCGCTCCCGGTTAAAGACACAGCGCTCGTCCCTCGCGGGGCTGCGCGGCCTCGAGGGTCCGTGTTGGGATGGCGCCTGCTGTCTGCACAGCCTGGCGAGTTCAGCTCCCCACCACACGGATCAGGGCTCGTTTTTCCCCTTGCTGTTTAATAAGGACCATAAATTTCCTCTAATGACTGCACGGAGCTGGCGTTTAGAGCAGACACGGCGCACACACACACACACACACAGAGAGAGGGAGATGCTCCCACCATCCACTTGAGGCCTGGGGCGAGGTGTTCCTGCACAGGGAGCAGGAGAAAGGGCTCCCAGCTCCCCGCACTAGGGTGGGCAGGCAGAGGGCACAGCACCTCTTGGGTCTGGTTCACTGCTGTCTCAGCATCCCTGCACAGCTGTGAGGGTGGTGCTGCTTGCTCAGGATCGAAATTGATTTTGGGGGCACGGCCAAGTGGAACTGGCCAGGAGTGCCCCAAAACCACACAGACAAAGTGATGGGGCCCTGCCTGCTACCCTGTGCCAGTGAGGGATGTTTTAGTCCCTGAGGCAGCTTCAGTCTTCACTTCCTGTGAGCTCTTCCCGTTCAGCATCGGCTCCTGCCTGAGTGAAGTTTTACTTGGAGGAGATCACATCAGGCACAGGTCCTGGATGTTTTGGAGTTTCAATCCTAGAACATCCTGAGCTCAGGGGATCCACAAGGATCACCCAGCCCAACCCCAGGCCCTGCCCAGCCCCCCAACAATCCCAGGCTGTGCATCCCTGGCAGCGCTGCCCAAAGGCTCCTGGAGCTCTGGCAGCCTCGGGGCCGTGCCCATTCCCTGGGGAGCCGGGCCAGTGCCCAGCAGCCTCTGGGGGAAGAACCTTTCCCTGAGCTCCAGCCTGAGCCTGGCCTGGCCCAGCTCCAGCCCTTCCCTGGCTGCTGGCCCTGTCCCAGGGAGCAGAGATGGGAGCTGCCCCTCGGGAGGAGCTGCAGATCCCTGAGCTCTGCCCTCAGAGTCCTCTGCTCCAGCCAAACACACCCAGTGCCCTCAGCTGCTCCTCCTGGGTCCCCTCCAGACCCTTCGCCATTCTCATGTCCCACCTTTGGATGTTCTGTAATATTCTTGGATCCTTCTTTCTTTGTGGTGCCCAAAGCTGTCCCCAGCCCTCGAGGTGAGGCCACAGCAGCACAGAGCAGAGCAGGACAATCCCCTCCTGTGACTGGTGCCATGCTGCACTCAATGATGGCATTGCTGTGACTCCTTCCCTCAGCCATGATCTTGTCAAGCCTTCCCCCCTCCTCGAGGGTGTCCTGGGCCAATCTGAGAGTGAGGGTGCCGAGCCCTCAGGGCTCCTTTCCCTTTCTGCAGAGCGCACGTGCCTGAGATCCCAGCAGCAGCAGGGAGTTGTGGCTTCAGCTAAATGAGAACCAGGGCTTAGCAAGGCTGCTCTCCAACGTGACAGCACGTCAGTGTGCTCAGGAAGAAGCCTCACTCTCAAATCCAAGGAAAAGCACGTTTCTTGGGCCTGAGAGCCGATTCCCTCGCAGCCACGCAGTTTCCCAGCTGGGACACATCACACAGGATCCCTCAGCCACCGTGCTGTGGCTTTGGGCAGCCCTGGCTCCGTGCCTCGCTGAGGTGCTTCCCCAGCAGGAGCCTGGAATTCCCACAGCGTGCTGGGCTCCAGGGTGAGCAGGAGAGGTGGTTCGTGCTGGGACAGTGATGCCATTGTGATTTTTGTTTTTGCATATATGCCTCTCGTATCCCTCTTCATACACACTTTTATGCAACTTTTATACATCCCTAATTCTTTAAACCTGTGTACTTGTAATTCCCTAAACCTAATAACTAACTTAAATCCAAAATTCTGTTAAAGCAAAAGACTAAACATCAAAGTTAAGAGTCAAAACACCCCGGACACTAAAATCCTCTCCAAAACACATTCTGTAAACTAAATAAACGCATGCAGAGGGGGGACATTCCTCAATAAAAAAACTTATCTTAAGCCTCCCATTGAAGAACCTATGACAGATATGCTAA
>VZTR01026349.1:0-11474 GCA_013400775.1 Chaetops frenatus
GGAAGTGGAAACAAGGACAGGTAACCCTGGAAGAGAATAAAGATGAAGTTTGGTTATGAAGGGATGGGGTGAGGAAGACCAAGGTGAAGCTCGAACTGAACCTGGCAAGGGATGGACCAGAACACAGAAAGGACTTCTACAGTCCTTCTACATATCTATTTTAACCAGAAAAAGAAGGTCAAAGAAGCTTTACCCACCTGATAAACAGTGCTGGAAAGCTGGTAACAGAAGAAGAGGAGAAGGCTGAGGTACACAAGTTTTTTGCCTCAGTCTTCAATGACAACCTCTCTTCCCAAACCTCTTGAGTGGGTGGACAGCCTGGTTTAGTGAAAGGTATCCCTGCCCATGGTAGGAGGGTTGTAACTGGATGATCTTTGGGGTCCCTTCCAACCCAACCCCATATAAAAACCCATTTGATAATTCTATTATTAGAATGTATATGACATAAGGAAACAAAACATTATAAGAGGGATTCAGTTGCCTAAATGAAGGTGCCCAGTGTACTTAGGATGTGTTTTACCACTCAAGATAACTACACAAGTCTGACATGGTACTTAGGGTGACTCTGACATCCCCATGCAGCAGGAACAGAAAGTGCACAATGCCTAAAATGACAATGTTTGGGTAAGCAAATCTCATGCTGGTAGTCCTATTGATGTGCAGCCTCTAGTGCTGGCACCTCAAACCTTGTTAAGTTTTTCTTAGGCTTCACCCTAGCCAAGAGCTGAGGAATTGAAGGACAGTACTAACACAGCTTTACAGGTTAGCACAAGACAACCCTCAAAGCAGAATGGGAGAAACTAAAAAGAGTGCTTGCTTTAAATTCTAGACTGTAATATAAATGACCATCTGGAATGGCTGATAGAAGGAGCTGTTCTCAATACTGAATGAAAGATGGTAGGTGGGACATGGTACTTAATGACTTATGAAATTCAAAAAGTATAATATGACCAAAAGAACACATTAGGGAAGTTCTTTGTGTAGAAGCATTCAGATGAGTCTAAGTGAAGAAAAAGGCTCCATTTACAAAGGGAAAAAAAAAGGATACTTTCATGCTTCAGACAGAAAATTAGAACCTGTATAAGATGTTGTGAAATTTTTTTTAAGGTATTTTGGGAGATTTTAAAGATACTGACTGGAATTAGGGTCCTGACTGAGATCTGAATCAAAGATGCTGCCTACAGCTCTGGCAGATGCAGGCAGGCTGGCAGCATTCCCCTCTGGGAATGAGAGGATGGAGAAGTATGCCAAATGCTGCTTAGCAAATCCCTGAACAGTGCACTCAGTGACAAATTCTTAAAGATGAAATGCATTGACATTTGCAGCTCTTTCCTTTTGCAACAGTTTTATTGGACAGTTATAGTTGTGTGACTACCTTCAGCAGGGTTTTACATGGCAGCCATGTCTAAAGTGCACTCTTTCATTTCTATACTATTCTGAAAGACCTTTTGTTGCTTCAGTTGCACACTGAGCTCAGGTTTCCCCCAGACATAAAAAGGAGATTAAAAAAAAAAAAGGTTATTTGAGACAAACCCCAGCTGATTTACCTTAAAATGTTTTCCCTTCTCCAGAAGATAGCACATCTGAGATAGAATGACATGGGTGCTGAGTCAACCTGATGGTTTTCCAGTTCAGCACAGGCTCTTATTGATGCTGTAACACTGCTGTTGTGTAGAGTGATCTTTTGAATACCTCAAGAATTTAAGACACTTGTCTCATGCATTTTGCAGATCCTATTTGTAACAGAGGACTCTCTGGGTTCAAAAAGCTATACACAGTAGCTTTTTGACTTTAGACAGAAGCTCACTAATGCATTCTTTTGCACTGAATAGAGGCTTTTACAGTGTAAATGTGCCTTTATCTAATTCATAGGGTTACTTCCAGCCAGCCAACAAAACTGCAAGGAACTGTGTAGTTGTTAAGCAGTTATTTTATTTCATCTTGAACAGGTTGGGGTTTTCTCTATATTATTTTTGTTTCTCACCAGGGTAAGATGAAAGAAGTCTGGAGGCATGGGGTGTGTACAAACTCACTTAGGTCTCTCTTTGAGGTGAATCCCTACATCACTGAAGTTGTTGCATTAGATCTTCCCATAAGATCTGTCTTGCTTATTCTGGCCTGATGTTTTTGCTGACGATTATACACCTTTCTTCAGAAAGACTGCAATGCACTAATTTATTTATGTAAAAGCTCTCAGTTTAAGCACCCAATTGAATGCAGCCTTTTACTGAATTCTGAGGCTATTCCAAAGAACTGAATTACCTATTCCCTTTGCTCCACTGCTCCTTCCTCTGTGCCCAGCCACATGGATACTTTCCCACTTCTGTTGCCTCTGCCTTTCACTGGATCCTCAGTGAAAAATTAATTCAGCTTCTGAAGGGACATAAAACTTATCCAGCAAAAGAATGTATATGTTTTCATCTGGTTTTGTAAGCTGAACTGACTCAACAATAAGTCAGAGCTGGCACAAAGTATAGGACAGAACACTGCACTTACAAACAGGTCCTAACCTGATGAAGGGAGATGAAGAAGTCGAACCACCCCTCTGGAGGTGTTTTGATTGCACCCGTATTTTAGATGAGCTCAGTTGTCTAACAGCAGACAGAGGTTAATTAATGGCAATTGTCTGAGCTGGACTTGACTTGGACCAGAGTTCAGAGACATATGCTCTTTAATGCAAGCAGCCAAGTGTGCAGCTTCTGCCTGTTCTTAAAAGTAAGGCAGATTCACTAATGCTCCTTCTTGTTAAAGCCTTCAGGCCAGTTTAGCACCCCGGCTTAAATGAGAAGTTATCAAAAACAGACCCTCCTGCATAGGCCTATTAAAAAAAAAAATAAATTCTTGCTATTATTGGCAAATCTATCAATAAAATGTGCTAAGAAAAGAACTCAATGTGATACAGATGTAAGTAGTACATCATATTGGTTGCATTTTTGGGACTCCTTTGAAAAGGAAAGATCCCTGAGAATGTTGCCTGGACAGGGTAGTGAATCGCTCCAAGAGTGAGCTCTGCCCCATTTGCTACCCCATTCCCACTGTTCAGAGAACAATGTAAACAAAGAGAAGGGAAGCACTAAAAGGAGTGTATTTCTGTAGGCTAGTGGTTTGGCTACTCATCTAAGAGAGTGCCCTGGGCTCTAGTTCCTTCTTGCTGGTCTGCTGATGGAGATGGATACTGAGCATCAGCTGCAGATAGAAGTCTCAGGCACAGAGACTTGGCCACCATATTCCCCAGCCTTGTCAGTGACTGGGCTGCATTACAAATTCTTCATCCTCAGCTGCCTACAAGCCCAAGTTCATGAGTGTACTGGCCCAGGCCAGCTCAGCCTGCTGTCTGAGGATGAGCACACCAGCCAGGCAGCATAGGCTTGGACGCCCTTGGGCTAAAGATTCCAGTGTTTGCCACCTGGGCTGTTGCAAGGCAGTGAGCAGTACTTGGGACAAAGTGGATTCAGTGCAAGCTGTCTCTGACAAAGACTGTGCCTCAATCTACTTCATGCTGGCATCCCTGTCTTCTCTCTTATCATCTATTTGTGATTCTCTAGCTGTCCTCTTTTCCTGGATGGAAACTTTTGTAACAATAATCATAGCAGTGCATTGCCTAAAACAGATTTAAAAGAGACACCTGTTTATGGTTGGCCTCATCTCTGTGTATGCTGTATATATGATGCTCAGTAGTGTGATAAGGATAGTGGGACATCTCAGGGTAGGGGGGATTAGTGTGGCACAACCTCCTCATGGGTAGGAAGAGATAGAAAGTGATAGGCCAAGGAGCCCCCAGCTTGTCTAGGAGTGCTAATGGATCACACAGGGGCTCGTGAGCAGTGGGTGTGAGACAGCACAGAACTGTACTGAGTGCTGCTGGACCAGATCTGAGCAGGCAGCAGACCACATACATACAGGCAAAGCAGCTACAGTCAGCTGAGTCAAAGGCCCTTCTTCCTTCCTAAAACATGGGGTTATTTTTGTCTCTGGGTGCTCAATTCAACAGCATCCCTTCTACCTCACCTTTTTACAGCTAGTACAGCTACAGGCTGATATACTCAGAACCTACTAAGCACCATGGTTATAAACCTCCTTGTGGGAGATACAGAGACAGAAATCCAGCACAATTGAGACAATTAATCTCTGGAGGAGAAAATTCAGGAACCAGAGGCCCATAAAATTGCAGTGACATAAGAAGTTAGTACTTGCAGAGTTTGGTTCTGTAGCTGCTGGTGTCTGTCTCTGTGAATGCTCCCAACCAACTCCTCACATGTTAGACCCTGCCTGAGAAAGGCTCAAACTGTGGTACATCATACTACAGCCAGGGCTGTCCGAGTTTCTGAACAGGGATAATTGTTTTGCCTTAACTCACAGATGGCAACTGGATAATCTACAGTCTAGGCCCTGATCAAGGAATTCTTGTAGCACTCTGCAGGATCTACCTTTTTGATAAATCTCTAGGCTCTGAAGGGCTGTGTGTTCATAACGCCCTGTGACAAGCTTGTCTTAGAAATTAAGGAGCATTTTTCTTCTGAACACAAATAAGAATATAGTGCAATTCAGTGAACTTCACTGAAGTACTTCTGGATTTACTTTAGTTCAGCTGACAGCAGAATCAGACTCTATATGTGTTGGCATGTGCTCTATAGAGCATTGTAAGAAAAAACAACAAAGTTATCCTTCTTAAACCGTGTTTCAGCTTGCTGGTGGATCTGAGCTTTAAACACTACACTCTAGTCTAATGCCAGAAATTTTACCTGCTTTCAGATCTCTCCAGTTTAAACCGTTTGCCAAGGCTTGAAAACTGTAGGTGTAAAATAGAGTTAAGGGGTTTTACACTCTGAGACTTGCCAAACAAAGTCCATGTCTCCCCTGCATTAATGATTTATATTGTAGCATGTCTGGAAAACTATGACTTTAATTAGAAAGAAATTAGAAAACATTAGCCAATTGAAGCACATTAGTGCTGCTTCTTAGAGTTATAAGATTGAAAAAGTTTTTATCTACTCTTTTCAATGGAAAAAGGTTAGTCTAATATCATGTTGAATGTTTCAATTCCTTCTGGTTAATCAGAAAGAAGGTATATATATGCACAAGAAAGATTTCTTATGATGGAGCTGTGCACACAAATATCTTATGTAGATTTAGCCTTTGGGAGTTAGAGACTTGTCCTATTTGTCAGCTGAAAACAAATCATATACCAGCATTAAAGAGTAGGAGCAGAGCCACAGAAATGGATTATACTCCTTTAGCCAACACTCATTACCTCACATCTGGAACAGTGCATCCCACTGCGGGCCTCCAGTGCAAGAAAGACTGATAAATTTCAGTAAGTTCAGCAGAGAGCCACCAAAGCTGAGGGGTCTGGGCTGGGTCAGCCTGCACAGCTGCCTTCTAACCTACAAGGAAGGTACAGTGAAGACAGAACAAGGCTGAGCTGCAAATGGGGAGAACAAGAAACAATGCTGACAAATTGAAATAGGGAGATTTCAGTTAGATATAAGAAAATATTGTCTCAATTGGGATAACCTTTTATTGGAAATGGTAAATAGACTGAGGAGCTGAACAACCTGATTTGAATCCAATGTTGACCTGCTTTGAGCAGGAGACTGCCCAAGAGAGCTCTCACTTGTCATTCCCAGCCTGAGCAGGTCTGACCTGTTGTCATCCAATAGTCATTTGCATCAGTGAAAGTGGATGTACCAAGAAAAGAAAATGGCTGTTTATTTTGTCTGGGTGCACATCCAAATCCTTTGTGCAATTTAAAGAAATAGCAAATATCTAGGCATCTTCTTTACTTAGCTTTCTCTGCTCTGTACTTACTGAGGCATTAATGTCAAGCCAAAGTAACTGAGAATAGTGTTAGCCCATTCAGTTACCTCTGGTTTACTATGCAAAGTAAATAGCTGCATGGGCTTAAACAAAATTATATTGTCAACTGAAGGAAAAGCACTAAAAAATCCCAAATGCACAAGAATGAAGAGAGCGGAAAACATGAAAAATGAAGGGACAATTTGTCTTTTTTTTTTCTCCGTGATGTTTCAATACATTTTGGGCAAATAAATAGTTTTCTCCTCTCTTTTTGGCCCATATTCAAACTTCAGAAATTTCGTCTACACCATAGCTGCAGCATGAATCTTAGGATGCTTGGTACTCCTATAGTCCGGTGTCTGGGACAACAGTCTGCATTTAGCTTCAGCTCAGATGGTCTAAAATTTAAGTAACGCTCGAGTTTAGAATGGACTTCAAGTATTCTGTGGGGCATAACCATCCTTAGCACTCCTGCTTGAGCTTATCGTTGCAAAAGCTGTGTTTTGGCAGGGCTGTAACTTAGTTTGTGGCTTTCCTACATCCTTTCTGGAGTATAAGCATGGTGTGCCTTGAGTAAGGTAAGCATCATACAGAGACATTTATTGCAGTCTTTGGTCCCCCCCTTGGCACAGCTTGCTAAGCAATGCAGATGCAGCAGTTTAAACATCAGTCAGTGTTCCATATTCTTGTGACAAAATCTCTGGTCTTGTGGTGTTAGTATGTGATGGACCAGGTGTATCAGTAGACACACATTTGATTCATTGACACCTTCACATTCAGTTGCCAGAGCCGGTCTGATATTCTTTTAAAGTTTGCTTAGTATGGATTCAAATGATGTCTCCTTATTGGCCTGAGCACCACAGAGGATTCTCAGAATTAAAAACTGGCCCTGAGATCTCCAGTTGTGTACAAGTGCTGTATTCCACTTCAAATTCTGAGGAGGAAAAATAGCTATGAATCACTGTTGATTGTGTTAAGAATAGCAGTGGATAAATGGTTGGGTTAACACAGATTTCTAAGACGGAACCTTGATTTAACTTTGTTGACATGGCAATTATTTTAAAAGCAGCTAGATAAAAAGAGCCATTAATCTACTTTCCTTCAGTATTTTCAAACATGCTGCAACATGAAATGCCTGATAAAATTATTAAGGTTATTTATTTCAGTTTCATTGCCTTTACATGTCTGAATGGCACTCAGCCAGATGTCTACTCAGTTTGGTGTTGAATATGAGCTGACAAAAAATCCCCCTCTTTTTAAAATTAACTTTCTGGAGTGTTCTGATTCGTATGTTAAAACTAAATTTTTCATCAGTTTAGTGAGAAAAAAACACTAAATAATTTTTAAAAATCCAAGACTGTTTTCTTTTTGATTTTTTTACATCTTGATAGGTAATGTTTTTTCTTTAGGTATTCCCTGTAATCAAAAGATGCAGAAAATGGTGGGAAGGGAAGCTGACTTCTAAAACATAGCTATTTTGGTGAAAGGTAGCAGTCCTGAATCAAAACACAAACAAACTGCTTATGTTCCCCAAAATATGAGCTGCTATATAGTGTAGAGCTGATTAGTCAAGATTTTACTTCTATTCACTTAGAATGTCTTTTTAGCCTCACTTTGCCCCTTCGGCTCAAACTGAGTTGTACCTTCCTCGTCAAGGCACACCTTCAATTCTAATTGTTCTATCTAGACTCAGGATAACTAAAACTTCCAGAATCTGGCTTCATGTGTTATATTTACCATTTTAAAGATAACTGCAGGCTTGATTTTAGTTGCCAAGACTTTGTAGCAAGTAAATTTTGTGACCAAGAAAACAGAAGATAAACCACAGATAAAACCACAACAATTTCTTAATTAACAGAAAACACCCTTAAGTTGTGTTTTTAATGTAAAAGGTGTTCTTTCTTCCCATTTCCACCATTGTGGCTGCTTTAAGTCTCCATGTTCTGGTTACCATGGGTTATATGGCGAGAAACATACAAATTAGTCTCAGCGTTGATGCTGATAATTAAATTATACTACAGGCTGTGATTCTATAACCCTTGTGTTGTGAATCCATGTACTTAGGCTACAATACAGCAGAATTGATGTAATTACTTTGGTTTAGGATACCAGGCATTATGGTACATTTTCTATACTTTCCTAGAAACCTTGAATATTATGAAGCTTAGAGGTCTATTTTTCAAGAGGCCCAATATTATAAAACATAGATGTCTGTGTTGCTCTGTAAGATCTGTATCACTTCTGCCAAATGGGAGCCACAGGAGTCAGCAGCTTAAGTAGAAATAATTTATAATAGGAGATGCTGAAGAGAAAAATATATCTTGACTTGTTGAATCATTTAGTAATTTACATTGGAATCTCTCTCTGAGATTACTTGTCAAAGCAACTTAAAACTTGTTAGGGCAGATTGTCCAGTGTCAAATGCAGTTGAACATTGAAGGTGTCCAAGGGTGGAGAACCCACAACTTACCTGAGCAACCTGTTTCTGTGGTTTATCACCTTCACTGAGAGGACTTTTTTTCTTGGTTGTATAGAGAATTTCCTGTGCTGCAATTTGTGTTCATTGCATCTCATTTTTCCACTGTATACACCTCTGAGAAAAACTTGACTCCATCTTCTTTATAACCATTCCATTCCCCTGCAAATGGAATAAAATTAGATTTCCCCTTCGATCTCCAGGCTGAGTAAAAGTTGTCTCTTATTCTCTCAGTACCTCTCAGATCTCCTGATAATCTTGGTGGTTTTCCACTGGATTTACTCTAACATGTACAGGGAAGACCATAGCTGGACATAGTGCTCCAAACACAATTTCACATGTGTCAAACAGAGGGGAATAATCCCTTTTCCTGAATGTTGCACATTCTTGTTAATAAGTCCGAGCTGGTGTTGATCTCCTGTTGGATCCTGTTCAGACTGCCATCTGTGATGTCTAGTGGTAGTTTACTTATCCAATCTATATGTCTCTAAAAGGGAGCTGTGGGAGACTGTCTACAAAGCCCTGCTAAATCACCACTTTACATATACCAAAAACAATGCAACAAGAAAGGAACCCTCATCTCTGTACTAACACTGCAGTGCTAACTGAATCTAACTGCAGTCAGATACCATTTTTGTCTGGGAATGAAGCAGCTCAGATGCTGAATACAGTGAACAATTCTGATGACTGAGAAGCTGCTTTTTATATACAGTTATGTCTCAGACACAAGATTCACTTAAAGCAGTAGCTTTTTACTTATGGCTGGCAGTGAATTACCAGAAAATTATGTATGTCTCACTGCAGCAATGGGATTGTTATTCACCTATTTTTGTCAGTGTTATGGTGTTGCATTTTTGGACATGACTCACCCATGCAATTCTCTTTCTGGAATGAAGCTGGTAGATTACTTTGCAATTTTCATTTTAACTGGAGATGCACCATATGGTTGTGTGAATTCTTGAGCTATTTTTCATCCTAAAAGCATATTTTTGAAATTTTTGGTTTGATACATGTAGAAGATGCAGCAGCAACTTCTGACAGGTTATTGTATTTAAAGGCACTATTGGTGTAGCTATTATAGTCCAAGGCCTTAAACGAGACCAGATTTGTTGGTAGTGATAATACCTTTTATTAGAGAAACTGAAACAGATAGAAATATTAGACACACAAACCACACATTGGATCTAAACAGAAGTAACAGATGTCAAAGCTAAATAGAATTTAAAATAAATTTGTATTAATGAGACAATTTTGGAAAATGAGAGACAGGTATCTTTTATTTTTCACACAGAAGATCCCTAATTCTTTTTCTCCTCTTGTCCATGTAACCATGAACTTGTTCTCCAGGATGAGGATCTGTAAAAAGGAAACTTGACAATTTTCTTATTAAAAGTTGATGGCTGTTTCATATTAAGGACCTAAGTCAAGGGTCCTTGAGGAGAAAGCTACATAATGACCTATAGAGAAAGACAATGAACATACATCAAGTCAAGGACATTGCAGCAGTAGCCAGGAATCAGAAGTTCTGTTTCAAAACACAAACAATACCAAACAGATAATTCCTTGATAAATTAAATCAACCTAGAGAACACATGATATAAACTACCTGTGGTGTAGTGTATATCATGTAGTGCAATGCTGTGGTGAATTGTGTGGGATGTTTTTTTATCTAGAAATGAGACTTAGTGACACAATCCTTTGAAAATAGATGACAAATTGCCATTGCATGGCTGAAATTTGACTGGCTGCATTTTGAAGACAATTCACAAAAATTTAATAATCCAACTGTTTTTCTTAACTAAAATAACACTTGTACAGTTGATGAAGAAATCAATATCTCTGCCATTACCCAATAAGAGCCACTTGGCAGTCTTTTGAAGAAAAAAAGACAGGTAAAGAGATGGTGAATGTTATGCTTACCATTAATTTGCCAAGTCAATATATTAATTGATTTGGGCAGAGTTAGTGGTTGCTCTGCCAAGGAATCATGGCTTCACTAAACCCTGGAAGCAGTGAGAGAAATCGAGGAAGCTTGTAAGCTTCAGTTTGGCAAAGAATTGAGTTGGAGGTCCCCTCTCTCCAGCAGGAGACCTTCTCTATCAGCTTCTAATGACAGGAGCAGGGGAGTTAGGTTAGGTCAGGTCAGGAAATCACCAAGGGCAATAGTTAGCTACAACAGAAGAGATCAGAGGCAGGAAAAAACAAAGACTGAGTTGCCCTCCTGTTTTCGGAGTTCTTTCATGAGCTCATAGGCCAATATTCTCAAAGGTCGGCTAATGGTGAAAGACAGAAGTGTTTTTTTCTTAAGTTAAGGGCTCTATCTTCTTTCATGTGGGTTCAACACTTTTATCAGCCTTAAGGAAAGTTTCATTCATAAGAAATGAGGAGACTTGGCTCTCCCTCAAATTGCTTGTGCAATCAGAACGATAAAACCCTGTGTTTATGTTAAGGACAGAGGGACAGAGTGCTCTGTGTTGTGTCCTAGTGNGTGCCTGCTCAGTCAACTACTTTTTCAGTAATTTGAAGTGATTAAACTTACACAAGAAAGGAAGTCTTCCAAAGGCAATGGCTATGCTATAGCACTGATATCAGTCAGTTCAGTAATGACCTTTGGTGTTCTTCTGTAGATGCATTTCAGATGTGCATGTAAAATTTCTGCTCTTCATGAGCAATAGAGATGAGTTGCTGATGGAATACATGTGGGATCTGCTATCACACCCTCAAGTCTTTCTATTAATTCTTTTCTTTTTAGGGTATCAGAAAGTGTTAGGCACATCCTGCCCTCAAACTTGTCCCCTACGACAACAGTGAAAAGAAATGTCTTCTGTTGCCTGAAACAGCATCCTCTCTGACAAGAATCATAGTTTCAACACTGTTATATGTTAATTGGCCAATTCTTTGATCAGAACAGAATTATTTACTGTACTTCCTCCTTACTGCCAGTCTTTAGGCACACTGAGGTTATTAAAGAGGTAATTTGCATAGAAGTTTCCTAAAACATGGCTGCTTGCATAGACTTAGAGTTTTCAGACGACTGCTTTAGAACAATTTGCAGGTGAAATTTAAAGCACTGTTTAATATCAACTGTAAAATACATGTGCAGTAAATATCTATTCCTAGTTTTTTCAAATGTGGCAAAACTAGAAACAGAAAAACTTGTGTACAATATGGTCCTGCAGATCTTGTGCTAGTCATGCTGAAA
>VZTR01026360.1:0-14778 GCA_013400775.1 Chaetops frenatus
GGGAGCGGGGGGGGGAAAGGGGGGCGGTGCCGGCAACACTCGGAGCGGGGCTGGGATGGGCCGTACCGGGGCACCTGGGCGCCGGGGCCCGCCGCAACCTTCCGCTGGCTGCAGCTTTGCTTGGGGAAGTGGAGGCCCGGGGGCGAAATGAGATCCGGGGGCGGAAAACAGCAGGCGGGGTGCGCATGCTGGGGCAGCGGGAGAGGCGGCGAGGAGGGCACTGCCCCGAGCTCCCCCCTGGCCGGCGGACCCTGTCGGACCCGGCTGGCCCTGCAGCCCAGGGAGTCTTAAATTTCCTCGTTTGGCTGAATAGTAATAGCTGCTCCTTTCGCAAAGCTGACTTTGTTACGTGTGCTGGACAATCTGTTTGAAAAATTGAAATATGCGGGAGCTGACATGTTTCTCTGTTGCTTTTACAACACAGTAATACATAGTCACTTATCTAATCTTTTTTAAAAAGAATTGTCAAAGATATAGGCATGAGGGATTTTTTTGTGTGTAGTTTACATTTTTAAGGATATTGCTTTATTTGAGATCAAACATGGATATGTTTTGTCAGCACTTTTGTTTTGTTTAGATAATCACAAAATCACAGAATTGTTAAGGTTGCAAGGGGCCTCTTGAAATCATCTACTCCAACCCCCCTGCCAAGGCAGGGTCACCTAGAGCAGGTGACACAGGAATGTGTCCAGGTGGGTTTTGAATGTCTCCAGAGAGGGAGAGGGACTATGTAGTTCAAGCAGATACTGGATAACTTCAATAGATCAGCACTTCATATTGTAGCATAAACCAAACTAAATAAAGCATGTTTGTTGTGCTATGTTTCTTGCAGTATTTGAGCTTTGTTGGTCATCTCAAACAATGAGTGCAAATACATATTGCAGTAGCAAGGCAGTTCCAAGGAAAGCATTTGGCGTCTTGGCTTTTGTTACTTTGGCATCATTTTGAATGTAGCTTTTTATCAGGTATCACTTGATTTTCCAGCTTGAGAGGATTAAAAGAAAAAAAGCTGGAAAAACATGAACCACTGGATGAAATAAGACAGCACTGGTGTAGCAGTGTCCTTTGAATTGTGCTGTAGACATCTTCAATACCTGTGAACACTGATTGTTTATCAAAATATTAGTGTTTCTTAAATCCAATATTTAAAATTGGTTGCTGCAACTCTGTAGAGCAACAGTCACACCGATGAAATCAACAACAAAGTGAAACTTTGATCACTTGTCCTCTGGTTGCCCAGAAAAACTGTGTTTTTTGCAAGCTGTGAAGTGGATACTCAGAAATGACCTCCTGATTTTCCACTGCTCCAGTAGCTGGTAAATCCACCTCGGTGGATTTAATTCAGGGAGCATAGTTGATAATTTGTTACAGGCTGTTACCAGTGCTAGACTTTGATCATACCTGACTTAAGTAGGTGAACAGGAAGACCAAGAAGACAAAGAAGAGGAGGGTTTTCGTTACATTAAGGCATTATGTTCTTTAACTAAACCTTTGTGTTAAATTCCATACTTTAAATTTGGACTTCTCTGGTTTTATATGTAAGCACACACAAAGGCACATATATATGCAGCCTTAGATACTATTTTTTGGCCTTATCAATGGTGGCCTCAAAAGCTCCCAGTGGTAGCCTGAAAGTAACCTGTCTGTATACTCACTTTCCATAAATACCGCTAGAATGTTACAACTTCTTCTACAGTTTCAAACCTCAGATCCTACTATTAGAACTTCACGTGGCTTGCCAGAAGGCTGAAGAGACTTCCCAAGGTTAGAAAGTTCGGAACACCAGTAGCAGCAGCAGCAAAGACTGTGTTAGTGCCGTGAGGAAGAGGAAGCGTGATATTATTGTGTGCTTGAATTCTGCTACAAAGTGTCAGATGGACTTTCTGAACTGGTGACAGTATTGTGGCCATTGTGGTTCTGATGGGCTTTGTGCTTGACTGAGCTGTGTTGTGGAGCTAGAAAACTGAACTGCATGGTGAGAGCTTAGATAAGAGAGGCAGTCTGGGGTCATGGTCAGGCCTAAGTGGAAGCTGCTTCATCTCAACGAATGTAAAAGTTGCTTCTCTGCAGCACCAGATACCAGGTTTTGCTGATGAGAGGTAATTGTGGTTCTTTCTAGATAAATCAGTTTGTTGCTAAATAACATGAATCCTCCCTTTTTTAATATTCCAGTGTTGAATTCAGTTGAAGAGTATAGGGTAATAGGCGGTGAATCATTCTCGGGGGGAACAGGAAAAAACTTATTATTCAAGGTCATTTTTTCCAAAACACATGCATGAAGAACAGGATGCAAATTATGTGTGCACATAGAAAAATAGTGACTCTTGCACAGTGGAATTCTCTTTGACAATGGCTGTAGATAATAAGGTGCATAGCTTAACACATTGACCCTTAGCAGAGTTTATTGATTTGAAGCCATCAGTTGCTTAACAGTCCAAACAATTACACTCATAGTATGTTTATTTGGATTTATAAAACAAGTGGAAATATCTAGAAATTATTATAGCTTTGAAAAAATAAAATTTAGTTTTATTTTAGTAAGCTAACAGACAGTCTTTTCTCAAGTAAAGAATTCATTTGCTCACAGTAATGCACTTGCTTGTTCCCAAAAGTTATGAGAATAAGTGAACAGTTTTCTGTGAGAGGCAACAGGCCGTTAAATGAGCAGATTGAGAGAGCAGTGGGCATCTTTCAGGGAACAGTGTGCTTTTAGCTTGCTTTCACTGGTGTCAGAGTATCCTTAAGGCAGTAGTTTCATGTGCTGTCTCGTGCTTGTCTGACCCCTTGTGAGGCTGATCCAGCCTACAAAGTTGTCAACTTGCTGTAGTGAAACAGCTCTGTTGGAAAGAATGCAGGAGGAGGTGGGCATGCCACAGCGAGTGGGTAGGGCCTGCCTGTCAGCTGGAGAGACCTGTCCTGTGCAGCCATCTGGAAGTGCTCTCTGGGGTAAAAGAATCGTTTGTTAAGTAAAGTAGCAGCTCTGGTCATTCTTGTCAGCAGAGTAACCAGAGACTCCTGATGTTTGCAGCGATACTGTAAATCATCACTTCTCAGTATGGCAGTGATGGAAGTGCTCTTTATGTCTCTTTGTAGCATCACTGATGTGATATTGAATACCTGTTTCTGTTAATTCTAGGTTTTTGTGCTGCATGAATGAATTCACTCAAACAACACTTTCATAGATAGGAAATTGTTTGAATTGAATAACCTGAATTATTAAACTGTATGTGTAGGAACTGTCCTAATACTGTATAAGCTATGGATACGCTCATAATGGGACTTCTTTATAGAAAAAAAAAAAATTTTTTTTTTGGTGCCTTTTGGAAGTTTTGTAGAAAACCATTAACTTTTGAAGATTTTGGCCAAGAATAAAGAGAGGTGATTAAGACTTGAAATTGCATATATGCCGTATTTTCACATCAGTGCTTTCAGTTGGTATTTTTCCGACAAAGATCTCTGATATGCGTGTGTTCCACTCCTGCATGTTTGCTGGATAGTGGTTGATAGAGAGAAATAATTAACAAAAGAGAAAATCTCAAACTCACATTTTCTGTAAAAATTAACATATTATGTTCATTTCCTTAATAGAAGTAAAAGGAGGACTCAAGGGAAGATATCATACATATATGTCAATAAACAGATAAGACCTGATTTTTATTTCTATTTAGCTGTGTGTTTAGAGCTCTGGCTAACTGAATGGTATTTAGAATAGATGTCTGTTCTTTAGAGGGAGAGGTTTATGCTCACTTCTTTATCCACAAAACCTCTTGCAACCTTTATTTGTAAGAAAATGTCAAAAATAGGGAATAAAGAAGGTGTGGGACCTATTGAAATATTACTGAAATTATGAAATAAGAAATAGAAAAAGCGTCTTTTCTTAGTAGACAGTAGGTCTTGTCCAAGTTGGGTAGCAAACTTGCAAAATACCTATGTCTGTTTGTTATTTTGGATTTTTTCCCTTTCATAAAGAGCACCAAGGAAACATCTGTGTTAGGTTTAAGAGTGGCAAATTGCTTAAGTCATTGTTGGACATTGTTAAATCTCTTGTGTTGAGCCTCTGTTTGACTTTTTCCAAACTCAGAATTTTTCTATTTTGAAGTATCCACTTTCAAGAAAATTATCCTTAACGGTTTTTTGTTTTAGTGGTAACTCTTTAGGCAGAAAACACATCCTCCTGTAGTTTTACTGTGTCTATTCCCTAGAAATCCTCAAATTTTGTAAGAAGTGTTTTGAGTTAGTGTAATGTGATCAGGCAGATAATGTTATTGTTGCCCTTTCTGGTGATCTCCCAATCTCTCTCTTACATCAGATGAAATCTGTCTTTCATCCTCTGTCAATTTATTCTGGCTTCATTTTGCTACATGGTAAAGTTTCTAGGATGTAATTGTGTAATTTGTCTTGAAAAATCAAGTTCTTTAATCAGCAGTGTAATAAGCTTTTTGTCCTTGTCAGCAGATATATGCAGAGTCTGTCGGTCGGAAGGAACTCCTGAGAAACCCCTCTATCATCCATGTGTGTGTACTGGCAGTATTAAATTTATTCATCAGGAATGGTGAGTTCTGTGTCTGCGCGTTTCTTAATTTTTTTTCCTAATGTAAACATATTAACATGTTTCTAAACTACAAGTGTTGAGGTTAACTAGTGAAAAAATTCCAATTATCAATGGAAATGTGTTAGGGATTTTGATGTTTTTTACATGATGATACATTACAATTCAGGAAAAAATTAGTAATTGTATATGGAATGAAAGTACTGATAATTATTTGTGTTTGTGACTGCAGTTCTGATTGTATGTCAGCTGTATGAAAACTAAGCAGAAAAGTCGGTATGTTGGGGCTTTTTCTACCCACTTATAGTTGTGAATAGAAAGAATATCAAACCTTACAGAAAAAAAATAAAAATACCCTAGTACTTTTTATTCATTTTGAGGTGTGTTTGATCAGGAAGTGCAAGAATAAAAACTGTAGTTCTAGTCTATATGGTCATTTTTTATGGTATTTTAATAGTCCTTTCACAAACACAACAATTTTAAATCTTAGCTGTGTGCATCTGTACGTCCTATCTTGAAGTTATAAGAACTGGTGTCACTGGTGGGTGTCCTTGCCAGGATATCTGCTTTGATCAATAATGTACTCAAAAGAATGGACTTTATCAGTACTGTGACATGTCAAGCTTACCTTTTTCTACCATTTGAAACTTACTTGGTGGCCTAAATAGACTTAATAAGCAGGCTCATTTAAGTCCTGCTTAACAGTACAAGTATCTTGATTTAAATGTGAAAGTAGAGAATTGGTTTGTTTTCTTTAATGGAGGGATAGGGCTGAGAGATGTATAGTGTGTGTTAATGTGATCACTTTTTATTGCAGCTTAGTTCAGTGGCTTAAACACAGCAGAAAAGAATACTGTGAATTATGTAAGCATAGATTTGCTTTCACACCAAGTAAGTATATTTTACTGCTCCTATTTTTTTCAGAATTTTTCTCACTTAGTATCTATGAAGTGATTACTTTTTCATTCAGCGTGATGTAACTTGTGGTGTAACTTCTGTATTCTTGTTTCAGTTGCAATTTTTCTGCATGTTATTGCAGACTGTGAGTTGCTCAAATAATGGATAATTTGGTTCTTTCATAATTTTAAGTGAGACATAAAAGAAATATTATTCTGTACCTTTTCTGACAGCCTCAGTCCCATTCTTTTGTTGCCAACATTACAGCGTGTGAAAAGTTTTCAGTTTCATTGATAAATTTGAGTTTTTGGAAGTCTGAATGGTAAAGTGAAGCCATGGCAAAATTTAAATTTGAAAGGCAGTTTTCAGTTACCTTTGAAGGATCTACCTACAACACTAACACTTGGCTTCTGTCAGTTTCATTTCAAGTGATTTTGACAGATTATGGAAATTATGATTATTCCACTTACGTTTCAGTCAAGATGTGCTAACTACCCAGTATTAAATTGCCTTTTATGTTATATACAACTAAATAAGTTAGGCAATTTATGAAGCAGAATCTTCATGTCATTCCCAGAGGGTTCTTAATTGCAGTTTAATTGATTGTAGTAGGAATAGGTGAGGTCCTCTGGCTTGGTGGCAGGGTAGTACTATTTAGTGTTGTCAATTTATTGCCTGTTGAGCAGGTAAAGTGGGTTTTGTGCTATATTTTTCTCTTTAAATTTACTGATTTATTCCTGCTCCCCTCTCAACTTCTTTTGTGTGTTGGGTTTTTTTCCCTGCTAGTTTTGTACTTAGGTAGAGAAAACTGAGGCTAAGGTAGTTTAGTTCATGTATTTTCTGTTCCAAAAATCTCTTAATCCACCTGCTTTCTATATGTTGAACCTCAGTATGATGTATTTCTGCCAACAGTTAATTGAACACATTAGACCAGCAGTGAAATGTGCAATATTAACTCTGTCTTGTGAGGGTAATAGCGTTATTTTATGTTGAACACAGCAATGCTTTCCAGTTATTATTCTTAAATACTGCATTGACCTGTATGTTAGAGATCATCTGCTTGCAGGTTTTATTTGTAAAACATTTTTATAAAGGCATTATATTCTTCTGTGTGGAGCTTTTGCAAACTAAGAGTGATACCCAGTTCCGAATCTCCCTACGAGCTAATTAGCCACTTTCAAAATTGCATTCTGCAACTAGGTCCTCTAGAGAATTTAGCGTGCAAGACCAGGAAATGGCATTTCAGTGATTTGTTAGTTATTAAGAAAGAAGACTTTCTAGTTATATGTGCAGAAAACAAAGCAAATCAAAGAAGTTTATAGTGTTAGGATCTAGGAAAAGAGGATGAGCCATTCTAAACTAAATACACTTTATATGCACATTACTGTTGGTAAGAGGAAGCTTAGTTACTCCCCTTATCAACAGAGGTGTTCCTGCAGAAGTCAGTCCTTCAGTGACACTGCTGGTGCCAGCACAGCACAGCTTGTAATGTACTTGCAGGTTATGGACAGGGGAGAAAACTTAGTTAATGTGGCTGAAAAAGTTACTATTTTCTGTAGGAGCTTTGAAATTGGTAATAAGGAAACACTTTCTTTCTTTATGAAATAGAGTGTATCCTCCACATTCAGCCTCTAATAAAGGTCTGCTTATCTTCTGCCACACACTCGCCACTCCCTGACTGAGCAGGCTCAACTGATACGGTTTTTTTCTTGGCTTTCTACATTGCAGTGTGCTTTTCCCTACCAGGCTTCACACAGTGGTAGCACATCAGGTACCCTGCACAGATTCCTCCTGCCCTCCCTACCCATTGGGTCTTGTTTCGTTGTTTCCTTATCACCCAATACTCATGCAGTTATGGTTGCCTTAATTTCTCTTATCCCTCTTTTTTTGGAAGATAATGTGGCTGTCCAGTCTAGAAACTGCATCTGCTTCTGGGAGCTGGGAAGGAGTTACAGGTGCTGGAGAGAGAATGATAAAGCAGAAAAAAAATGAACTTATATATATGCCCGTCATCCCAAGCAAAGTTGGATCTGGCCCGTAACTGTACCAGGTGTAACACACTCTTAGATAAGCTGATTCACCATGGGATGTGGCCAAATAAACATATGCATGTAATTAATATGTGTGCTCCAGCAGATAAGCACTAATAGTGTAATAGAGTATTAGTGCAGTTAATACCAGCAACTCCTCTCTTCTTTAGGTTGACTTGCTTGCTAAGGCTATTGCTGTCATTCTGTCAAAAATGCTCCCTTGCTAGTGTAACTTCTTGTGTATGGAGTATTTGTAACCTCTTTCTAGTGCATTCATTCTCTGAATTCTGTAACATTTTGGGATTTTTTTTTTAAGCACCTAAAGTGCTAGTTAGTTACTGTTTGGAAGGAAGGAAAAAGGAGAAAATTCAACTTGTATTTTGGCAGGACTACAAAGGAACACATTTTTCTTTTGAATAATAGCATCATTTTCTAAATGTGTTTAGTCATGTAGGTAAATGATTCAATTTCAAATGCACTCTTTAAAGCAAAATTTTTTATGTTTTAAATAAATTCATTTTTCTGCAGTTCTTCAAGTTAGGAATTGATAATATTATTTAAAAAGTAGCTTTTGACATTTTTTGATTATCAGGATGCTTGTTCATTTTTAACTTGTGAGTTTTTTTACTGAGTTTCTACAGAGTAACTACTCTGTATTCTTTTTCTCCCCACACATGTGCTTTCTTTTGTCCTGTGCAAGGATGTGCTTCTATTAATTCTACACTAAACATTCATAAGCACTGACACATCAAAGAAGGTGAGGCTGTATTTCCCAAGAAAACACAGTTGTCAAAACTTCTCCATTCTGTAGGAGGTAATGTTAACATAAATACTGGCAAAAACACAAATACGGAAGCAGACGAGGCTGATCTGTGGCTGGAGATTGGGATGGGTTAGTTTCTCCACTTCTTATGTGGCTTCATTGCTGGTATGTGGTTCATACAATGTGACAAACTTAGTTAAAACAAAGACTGCAAAACTAAAGGAAACCAAATGGTAGGGTGTTCCTTATCATGTAATTTGGATATTACATTATTGAAGGATATATTAAACTGATTCCTTTACCTGTTTGTTTTGATAAACTTTTTAACACAGTAGTCCATAGCTTCAGCATTTCTAGAAAGTCTTAATTTGGAAAAATAAACTTCTGGAACAAAATACCACATGCTGGCACAGAATTCAATGTGTCTTGTGCCAGCTCCAGTGTACAGAGTATACGCATAGTTGAGATTTATATGAATGTTATTTCATATATTTGTTAGAGCTGTGCTTGCCTGTGAAGAAGTGGAGTTTTTCTCCTTTTACCTTAGTGGTCTGAAGCAAAGTCTGCATGGTTTGAAGGGTGTAAAGTACATAAACATAGAATGGTTTGGGTTGGAAGGGTCTTTTGAAGGTCATCTAGTCCAACCTAAAGAATAACTCACAAGCTTGGTTTTACCAAATCAGTGCTTTCACCCAGGAGCTATCAAATATATGGTCTTACTTATGAGTTACACAGTCTTATTTCACGATCACTGCACAAGGATAACTGAGGTGGCATATAAGCGGCTTGCAAATGTAGTAGTAAAAGGAAAACTTATGGGTAGTAGAGTTGCAAGTGTGATGATTCTGTGAAGTAGGCTAAATGGCAGCTTCTAAAAGTAGCCTTGTGTTTTTCCTACCTTATTTGTGTCAGTGTAAGAGCAGATTTTTGTCATACCATCTGTTTTGGAGAAGTAAAATTCCATGTTCCTGGAATAGTTGGGCTTACAGGAGGGATGGGGAGGGTAGAACAAAACCCCACTTCCTGAAAACAACCAATCAGACAAGAAAACCCCACTCAAATTTAGGATTCACAACTAAATTAGCAGTTACACTGTGCAGGTGTGACCTAAGTATCCAAAAAGCTTTCTAGTAGTTTTTCCATGACCTGTGCAGCTCAAAGAAGTTGAGCTAAATCTATGAAAAATTCAGCCAAAGTCTGTTTGAATTTCATGCTATAATAGAAAAAAAAGCAAGCTATTGTTTCAACTGGTCTCTAGTAGAGAGATTTTTATTTGGAGGAACTAAAGTGGTAAATAATGCAGGAGTTAGCAAAGATTACTGGGATGGAATGTAAGGGATGGCGGTGTGGTGAGGAGAATGCAGAAGGGAGTGAAGAAGATGCTGTGGTGGCAGGGGTCAAAGTCTCAGGCCTCAAAGTGATAGTGGGGAGTGGATAAAGGGAGGTGCAGTGTGGACAGAAAATGGCACTAGATGACAGACACAAGTGGGGGGATGAGCTATGAAAATTTCTGGCAGCAAGCTTCAGTGCTGCAGGGTGCTTGCACACCAGAGGTTGCTATCATGCTAGGAATTCCTGCATTTCATGCACCTGAATGTTGCAGGACATAGAAGGATTTTACCTTATTATGGTATAAGGCTTCTGGCAGAAAAAGCTTTACATGTTTTTAGGTGTGCACAGGAAAAACAGCTTTCTTCCCACCCCCAGCTTCTGAAATAATTAAAAATCACCAAATTGTTAAAACTGGGGGACAGAGCTTGTCTTTTCTGAGTAGTAGTTTTGTAGCATTGTGCTTTTGTTTGAAAAAGCCGTGTTGTAACCGTAAAGCCTTTAGAAAAATGAGCACGCAAAAACACTAACTTTTATAAGCACTTTCTGCCTAGAGTTAGGATGGACGTTCTTTCTTACAGTACCTAGTGTGTGTTCAGTAATTCCTGGAAGATGCATTTTTAATTTTTTTTTTTCATTTCAAATCCTTCCAACTTAACAACTTGACCCTGACAAATAAATCATTAATATGAAGTTAATGTTTTCCATGTAGTCCTTGTTGCAGTTTTGAAGTTTTGATCAAAATATATTTTTGAAAATGAGAAGGATCACGAAGTATCTGCTGAACTGCCTGAATAGTACCATAAATATTTAACAGATGTACTCTAAATATAAATAGGTTTTTGGTCTCCTGTGGCAGAAATTTTCCAGAATGTTTGTTCAATGTCAGCTGAGAGATCATTAGTAAGACTTCAGTTGGCATTTTCTGTGATTTCAAATTGTGTACTAAATCTGTTTCTGTAACAAAAAAATTGTAAGACGATGTGAAAATATGTTTGTGTCCCGCTTCTGGTTTACTGCTCTATGTTCTCACAGCTACACTTCCCTAGTGTTACACTTTTAGTCCTTTCTTTCATGAATCCCAGTTCCTTGCCAGATACCTGGCAAATAACAAGCTTTGAAGTTTCAAACCAGTTACTTCTTGTCTCAGGTGTATTGTTTTGTTGTTACTTTGTGTCAATTATAATCCACATATTGCTGAAATACACCACTCTCCCCATTCTTCGACTGCATCTGGATGTTGATGCTGTTTGTCTGTATTCTTGAGTTCTCTTTACAATACAGAAACTTAAGGAAATAGCCCTAGAGAGAAAAGAATTTCTCCTGTAGAGGCATCTTCTCTGAGACTAGTAAAAGGATGAGTGGGAATGTAGGTGAAGGGGATTCAGGTAAATAGCATAAAGCAGTATTTTTTAGACCCTTAAAGGATTGCTCATGAGAGGAAATGAAAACTTTTTTCTATTTGTTCTTACAAAAATTGAGTTTCCTTATGTAGTTAGAAGTATGTGAGGTTTTAAAAGATAGTCCATAAAGTCTTCAAGCACAGGTGTTTCCAACATAACAAATATCCAGGCAGCAGTCTCTTTGTGCAACTCCCAAGTATAGTTTATCTTATTTATTCAAATCTGTTATTGATAGCGTGCATTACCACTTCTTGGTATCCATGCAAGTGTGTAGAAACTAAATGCATGTAATGAAATTGTTAGATGTTTTCTAATCATTTGCAAAAGAAGACCTCATTGCTGTTTTTCTTGGCTTTTGAGTAGGGATGGGCTTATGCAGCATATAGGTGTTGAATTTAAAAAGTCAAGAAAATTTAGTATTATGAGAATATCTATGCAGAGTGCGAGATTTATCTTGTGCTCTGTAACAGGAGTGTACCTAGAAGAAATTCTGCAATGATATGAAGCAGATACCTGTTGAAAGTCAGTCGTTGTGTATAAATTTCAATGTATGTGGATACTTAATCAGTTCTCTTCAATTTTCCTCCTTGTGTGCTGCTTTTATTTTGCTGGGATTTTTTGATCTGTGCTGTTGGATGGCAAGTAGAATCTAAATTATCTAGCACGAACAAATGGATAGTGTGCAAAATTGCTAATTGCTCTTGTTCCTTGTGGTCTTTTCATGAACTGGGTTTATAAATAACAGACAGGAATATTTGAGGTAGTGTTGAGAGACAGTGATTTTGATTTTAGGATCTGCTTTTTCTTGAGCTTATTTTTACGTAATTGGAGTTTACAGTTAATAAATAAAGTTACTAAAAGAACTTCTCTTAGATCAAAAACTAGAATAGAGCTTATTAATTTTCCCATTCCACTCAGTACACAATGAAACAAATGTGTTATGTGAACCTTCTTTTGTTATTTGTTTGGAATCATCTCTTGAGAATATAAAATATGCTTATTCTTCTAGTAAGCTTTTGTCAGATACAAAAAGTTTGTAGTCGGCAGGACTTTTACATAAATGCTTCTGTAAAGAACAAACTGTTTCATAAGTGCCTTTTCTACACAGTTTATTCCCCAGATATGCCTTCACGGCTTCCAATCCAAGACATTTTTGCTGGACTGGTTACAAGTATTGGCACAGCAATACGATACTGGTTTCATTATACACTTGTGGCCTTTGCATGGTTGGGAGTAGTACCTCTTACTGCATGTAAGTATTAATTTTCTGTGCATAATACTGTTATACACTGGGATATGTGCCACTTTCTGCAGCAAAGTTTTGTGACAGCATTATTGGTTTATTAAAAAAAAAATTCAAATATGTTATTTCATTAATTTGCACTCAGAAATTCTATGTGTTTGACTCTTAAGCCAGTAGTGCAGTGCAGAAAGATGTTAAGATGTAGGAGAGAATGCATCAAAGAGCTTTCAAATGTGTTACTCTAGTAAAACGCCTCTTCTCAATTCTTTTCTTTAAAATCTACATGGAAGGTTTTATTAGATGCCATTTATTAATATTAGGATAGAAGAGTTGTCCTATTTTTCCTAACCATCTGAAAGTGAAAGTGCGGGGGATTTTTCTGTGAAAAGTGAAATTACTTTATAATCATGGACAAATTGATTAGTAAAACTCTTAAATCTCAAAGTCATGTCATTTTTGATCTGTGCTGTTGGATGGCAAATAAAATCTGAATTATCTAGCATGAACAAATGGATAGTGTGCAAAATTGCTAATTGCTCTTGTAAAGTAAAGGAATTCAGTAGAAAAGAGAGTGCACACTTAAGTTACTGCACTATCCAGCCTGAAATTTGCTTTCCAAATAGAGATGGAAAAAGAACTGTGGATGTTTCAACAAGCTGACAATACACAGAAAATTGAGAAAGGTAGAAGTGATATAGTGTTCAGTCAAGGAAATCATTGGAAGTGCATCCTTATAAACCATAATATGCTCCTTGAACAAAAGAGCAGGGAGTAAATGAATCTCCCCAGACAGTTTCTCAGTATGTTCTATGCTTTTATTTGTAGCTGGCACAGGCTTAGTTTGAGAATAGCACAGTATTGGCATCACCTAATTTTCTGAAGTAGACCATATGCACTGATGGCCTACTTTTTAAGTACAAGTCATGGTAAAAAGCTAACATTTACTAGTATCAAATACTAATCCGTAAAACAGATGATGAAATGGTGATGAGCCTTGCCACATGATATCATAACACCAGAAGTTTATACACATTCAAAATATGATTGAACAAACTAATGGGGGAAAAGTTCCACCAAGGATTAATTAGCTGTGAGATATTTGGGTATAGGAAGTGAGGCATATGAGAATGTACTGAGGAAGTATCCCTGCAAGTATCTTTAATCTGCTTCCATATTCTTCCTTAGGCATCCATTAGTGTGACCAGTGCTGGAGACAAGTCTAGATCTAGAATCATGGGTCAAACTTAGTATGGCAGTTCTTACACTTAGAATGTGTACTTTTAAAGATGTGCAGTAAAATACAGCTTTGTTCCACATGGTTGTATATGGTCTTGAGTTCTGTTCATGCACTGAAAGTTGAGATTTTCTTCCATGTCATAAATTTAGTTGGACACTAGGTGAAAAGATGGTATCTGGGGTCCTTTCCAAGTGAGGCTATATCCAAAATCAAGTTTATACCAAGTTTCTGTTTATTCTCACAGGTCGTATCTACAAGTGCTTGTTTACTGGCTCTGTGAGCTCACTACTGACACTGCCATTAGATATTCTGTCCACGTAAGTACTTCAGCAGTTTGATATAAAAACCTGTTTTAGTCAGATTACCTTGAAAAAGGTAACTTTGGAACTTAGTATCCCTTTCTTCCAGTTACACTTATTTTCTTCCACCATCTTAATAAGCAGCAGCCTATTACCCTTTGCACAACCAGATGCATGGACAACAGCATTACAATAGAAATTAGAGTTCATTATTCAGGAGCTTTGGAGCTGGAAAACCAACTTTACAAATTGGACCCTGGTAAAGGAAGATTTGTATTTGATGTCAAGAAAACTTATGCTGCAAAATTACACTTAATTAAAAAAATTAATTTCCTGTGGGTTAAATCAGATGCATAGTAGAATATTAAGAAATGTGTTGCTAATGATGTCACATTCTGTTTTCTTTGTTGCATTTTTGTATTATGAATTTAATTTTATCCATTCTGAGTCTCTTACGTGACAGGTTTTTTTGTTGGATGTCCTTCTAGTTGATACTTTGATTTTTAATGCTTCAGTCACCATCTGCTATTGCACATTGTTTATCTTTGTCCTTTTTAAATCAATTTTGCTTAAAGAATCAGTAAATACCAAACAACAGAATTTCAAGCTGCCTCTCACTTTATCTTGAACATGAGGAACTGAAACTGAGTTTGAGTAGAATCAGCTGCATATCAAGCAAATTGGGAATGAATGTTCTCTGTGGTTCTGCTAAGTCATCTCAGTTGGGCTATTTGATTTGAGACATCAGGTCAAGCTGCATTTAGTTAATTTTCATTATTGGAGAGAGACACTCATTTCAGTCTAATAACCAGTATTTTTCCTGTTATCTCTGTAGTGTAGAGTCTATTTTTAATTTTTGGGGAAGAATCTAAAACAACTGAACCTAGAGCACCGCATGTCTATTAGTCTAGGGAGAAAATAAGGGACTCGAGTATTTGTCAGATTTTAATGATGTGGGAAACTGTGTTTTGACGTTTATTTCTTTGGCAGAGTCAATTACAGTAGCCTCTTGTGTTGTCTTTTCATTT
>VZTR01026375.1:0-28867 GCA_013400775.1 Chaetops frenatus
GTGGGATCCAACCAGATCTCACACTAAGCAGGATCAGAGTTACTTGGGACTTCAGTGGGAGACCTAAGCAATAAACAAATAAAGGAACCCAGAAACCATGGAAATTGCTCTATACTGGCATTAATACAACAACAGCAGTGGTTCAATATCTCAATATGGCCAGAAAGAATGTGGCTCTAAAAAGCATGTTTACCTGTGATCCTAAAAAAATTTTAAGAAGCTCTACGTTTAAAATGAAAAAAATTCATCCAACAGAAGTATTGATGGGTATGGTGATGAGGAATACACAACTCAGCTAAGATTCTGCCCTACTGTTAAAGATGCCCTACTACATTTTACCCGTAACATTTTAAAACCAACACAAATGGGAGGGTTTCTGGATGAAAATATGTACATTGTAGGTTTTTTTATGGGGTTTTGGCTAGAGAGATTGCCATGAAACATGGTTTGAGGGTGTTTTGCTTGACTACATTTACCCATTCTCAAAGACTGAAGGGCATATCACCCCACTTGGTTCCAAAACAAAGAAACAAAGCAAAACCAAAATTAGATGGTAAAATGACAGTGTAGAATTCCCATTTAGCCTGAAAATAGTAACTTACAAACAAATTTGCACATCTATTTATTTCAACAACTATGATTCCTATTTCACTTGTATGGATCTGTCAATACAAACAGCAAACCATACTTTTAAACCAAAAATAAAATCACTGAAAAGACACCTTGGGTTTGGATTTTTTGATAGTGTCCCTTGTGCAAAGGACATAAGTTACCCATGTTCTTTTATGAGCAACTTCTTTATAATTTATAGATTTGATAGAAATTTTAAATCATACTAAATCTTATTATTGTGCATAATATATCACTATTCCAGTGTATAGACTAATTATCCTTAACCCAGCATACATGTGATAAGAACTTGCAATTCACTTAGCAGATGACATTGGCAACAGTTTCTGATGGTGTCGGGGGGGAAAATGGAAAAAAAAAATAAAATCAACATTAGCTGTAAATTTATCTTTCTTATTTATACCTGTCCAAGCTCAGGAAAAAGAAATATGTCTTAGATATCAGAAATGAAGCCTTCAAACATTGCTACTCCATATTATCACACATCTGATTTTTAAAAACAGGAACAGCTGCATTTACTGATAAGAAAGCAGGAAGATGTTGTATGTTTTTGCACAGATGCTTGTAAAATCCTTCTTTGTTAAGCATATGTCTAAGAAATAAGCCACCTTTAATCTTCTCTAATGATTAAGTCAAATGAAATAAATGACATGGCATAGTATCTTTAAAACATATACAAATAAAAGAAATCAGCATTCCTGTTTTCATTCAGAAAGGAAGTTATTTTAACTTTGTAACTTCAGTTATCACAACTGCTAACAACCGATTAAAGATCAATGAGATTAAATGTCAAGCAAATATTTATTAATACTACTAGAAAAGTATACTTACAATCCCACTCTACATCAAAGGGGAATATGGAAGGATATCTCCCTTGTAAATAGAAGGTATTGCAAATAACCGAATTATGGATTGACAAAATATTAACAGCAAACTTCATGTTACAGTGACAGCACATATGATCATTTCAAGTTTTCTTCATTATATTACTCAGCTAAGCAATCATGGGGTTTGAAAAATTAATTTTAAGAGAATAAAGCAAAGCAATGAACTTGTAAAAAAGAAAAGTCCACTTTTATATTTTACTCCAGGTAGGTACTTTATACATGCATGTTCCATACCTATAATATCCTCTCTTTACATACCCATGAGCAGAATTCAGAGAAAACACAGGTAACTGGGGCCTAGTGAGCTTTAGTGAACCTAAATCAGCATGTCTCGAGTGTGGACCTGGGATATATATACTTTTTAAAATAAAACTGAGGTAGTTTCCTCTGAAGTACTAACCACTTCAAGCACTGCATCATAAATGGCTAAACTATATCTGAATAATCCCAGACTACCAAACTCAGGTTATTCCTTATACAGCACCTACAGCCTGGGAACTGGACCACATACACTAAAATATGACCTGAACTCCAACCAGAAACCATCGTGTGCTGTTTATTAGGCAAGTACATCAAAGGAGAAAGCTGCATCCAAAGGACCAAAGAAGCAAGCTGGCACTGACAAATAGGAAGCACTTGAAATCACAAGAAAATAGCCCACTTAAGAATTGCCCCATCCATTAGGTAACAGCCAGTACTTCAGACTCTCTGAAGTCATCTCAGTTACAAGAATTTTGTAGATAACTATGTACTGAATAATGTATTACATAGAAGAAAAAAGCAGAAAATACATTAAAAGCCATGCAAAATATGACCAAAAAAGAATTTTAGATTTCTCTTTCAGAAGTTTATGTAACTTCCCATTCTCATTCAGAAAAAAAAATTCTTTTTAAAACTGTATTATTTTAAGAACCCAGAGGTGTTCAAAGATATTTTTCAGAATAAGTCAATTCTTGCTATAGAGCTGATGCTTCAAAATTCTGTAATGTTAAAAAGCAAGCTCATCATTTTACAAGCAACTCATTAAAAAAGAAATTGTTTTATCATTATATGAATTCACATAAATTTGACATGGATTTTATTTCTCCCTAAGTACTACTCAAGCTTGTTGCTGTTTTTTTCTTGAATATGAAGAGATGGCTCCTTCCAGCAAGAGCTGAAGATACAGCATCAGTTAAATGCAGGTGGATTGTTCCTTCAGACATAGAAGGGATTCCAGCTGGGGGTATAGTAAATAAAATTCCTCAACAACCAAAAAAACTGTTGCTTTCCGTTCTCAGGATGGGCGTATCAGTTGTAGGGCAGCCCTGTACCATATATTTCTGCCACATACTTCTGAAGTGTCAACTACACAGAACAGAATGCGAACTGGTCCTGCTTAGACTCAAAATTAGGTCAGCCTACAGTAATGGCTTAAGATCAAGAAAACTTTCCAGCTGTTCATTAAACAATTAGGCTAAGACTCAACTCATGCAACTGAAATCATAAAACATAAAGAGCCTTTAATTACCACAATTGCATAGATATATGTATTAGAGGAGACAGCATGGAGGTGAAATGGCTCTGTAACATATCATTTTTCGGCTCGTAATGAAGTCAATGGCTGCCATGGACTTTCAGTGACAAAACAAAAGCCACAGCTACTACGTGTTTTAGAACATTAAGTCAGCATTTTGTACTGCCAATATCTATTTTAAAATAACCTAAATACTTTACAGCTTTAAGGAAAAAAACAAAACTACTCCCATTAACACTAGAGCAAACAAAGAAAAAAAAATATCTTTGAAAGAAAACCAGAGAGTTAGTCCATTTTGGAGGTCTCTGTTCTTTAATGATTCTTATTCCCAAAGGCAAACCTATAAAAGTACAGCTAAATACTCAGCACAACAAAGGGAAGCCAAATTACAGAAGCACTGCTGCAAAGAAACGTAAAAACCTACAATGAATTAATGACCTAGAATTGCAACCACAATTCTGCCTAGTCCCATTCTCTATTTGCTTTCCTCTCACTCTGTGCCACAGAGCACGACGTAGTCTTGTCTTACAGTGTGGAGAGTGGGTGCCAAGAACAGATATCCTTAATAAAATAGGCCAGAATAACACTGCTGACTATCTGAATATACCTTTAACTGAAGAGCTCATGGAGTTACCATTTAGAGCCAGCAATAGGCAAGGTCATTTCAAATAAAGGATTTCCAGAAAGGCTATGCAGAGCAATGAGACAAGTCCAAGCATGCAGCTATTTTGCTGTGCTTTATTTTTATAACAGAGTTTTGTATTCAGCACAGAATCTAGCAAAAAATAACAGTGCAAGTACAAGGCACTGCTTGGTTTAACTAAAGCAAATCGTGCTGTCTGCATGTTAAACCTGCTCACAGGTTTTGCAGAGTCAACAATACATCAATAGTGACTGATTATATTAATTACCTTCTAGATTAATATGTGTGGCCTTTTCAGCTGTGTTATTAAATGGAATAAAACCAAGAACTGATGCCACAGAATAGTGCAACTCGGACTTTTCCCATGAAACTTGACTACTTTCTATGTTGTAGCAAATGGGAAGTTTTAAATGCTAACTCTTGATCCCCTTTCATCCTTTGCAGGCCAGAGTGGAACAAACATGTTAATTCATTCATTGAGATTCCTTAGTTTAGCAAGGATTTAAACAAGAATTGTTTTCAGAGACTTTTAATCAGAAATAACACATCTCAATATTATCATGCCAAAATTATGATGTTCCTTCCTACTCCTCCTTCCTCATCTTCATTCTTCTGTTTAATGCAAATACCCCTGGAAGTAAGAAACAATCATTCCTCCTTGTTTTGCTTAAGAGCAGAAAATGATAAAAACATATGGTAGAGTTTCTTCCAAAGCTTTGAGAAGTTTTGCTTTGGCACTTGCACAATCAATCAGCATGATGGCATTGTTCAGTGCAACTGGGAACAGAAATATAAAAGTCCATCTGGTACTGGTCAGAAGAATGAATGCCTATTTTACCATTGAAACACATTTTTACAAATCCACTATGTATTTCACTCAATATGTCATAACTCTGTCATTCCACTACCCTAGGTGGAGGCAGGATAAGGAAACTGGAAGAAGGCAGGTTTCCCCACTGCAGTAGCTTGACTTCACTGTATTTATCACAGCAAAAATACTGCCCTTACTTCCAGTTAAAGGGCTGGCTGTACAGGAACTATTTGTGATCATTTCATCTTTAAAAAGGACGCTGCTAATAAAATGGGAGGAGAGAATAGAAAAGAAAGAATCCTCATGTTAAATTAATAATTTCAAGATCCAGAATAATCATTATCCAATAGCTAAAAAAACACAGGCTGTAGTTTTGGTACGAAGTACACTTCAGATTTTCAAAAATTAACACTGAAACTGGGTTATACAGTATAGCTATACAAACGTTTTCCTTCTCCTGAAGCATTATCACAATTTTTCCACTGCATAAATTTTTTTAACTATCAGAAAGTAAAAATATTTTCCTAATTCTAGAAGCAGACACTCTAAATTAACAAAATTCTGTTTAATGTTAAGTGATCCTAAATGCAAAAAAGTGATTATATTTTGCTTCTAAAATATTGTGCTGCTTCATGCTGCTATCAAGTGAGACCTAACAAGATATTTTAACCTGCAATACCTAAATTAGCTACCATAATATAAAGGAGAGAGAAATAGGAACCATGCTGAGACTGACAACCCCAGAAGTACTTTGCTACTATAGTCTATACTTTCAAACTGCCCTTAAAAATATATCAATATCTAAATTGATTTTTGAATTTAAAAAAATATTACTCTGTTATCCTTCAATCATCTTTGAAGGGTAAAGCCAATTTTAAAAGACATCTGTGTACGGTTAAATTGGACTGTCTTCAGGCTGCAATTTGACTGAGGAAGGCTTCCAAATGACAAAACTGACACTGCACTAATACTATCATCTCCAAGGGTTTAGCTCAGGCTCCAAAGTGATGTCAAGGACAGATCAACATTTGAGATAATCCACAAAATGATTCAGAGTATATAAACAGGTATAACTGCCTGATTTGCATTCAGCTTGACATTATGTAAAGGATAGCATTAATCAGACCACTTGTATTAATTCTACTCTGTAATGTTAACAATTCATTCAAAACATACTGAAAAACTTATTCCAATTAAAATACTATAAAGGAAGGAACTAGAATGACGTTTAGAGAAATCACTCCAACCCAACTGCAAGTGAGGCAATAAGAAACTCAGGTGACTCTAATCTACCCCACAGCATAATATCAAGGACTGATAGACTCCACAAATATTTATAATCCCTAATTTAGAACACAAGTAATGATTTTGGGGCTGGTTCTGTTTGTTTTCTTATTTCTGAGAGGAATAGTTCCTGAAATATTCAATGACATGTATACAACTACTAGGCAAAAATATAATATACATATTACGAACAAGTTAATACCTGCACAGTAAGAACAGAAAGAAAAAGCAAAATAAAAAAGGAGCTCATTAGACCACCTGTTAATGTATCCCTTTCATCATGCTCACAATTACTTTAAAAATTTGTACATATTTAAACTGTAAGGGGCTTCTTCCCAGCCCCAATGTGTTACTGACCTCATTGGTGGAAAGTAACATAGGAATGCAAAAGAACATGAGAAAATATGCTTTTTATTAACAGAGTATTGTAACTATGGAGAATTAGGAATGCATTAGGAATGCATTTTAAGATCAATCCATATCTCAATATACAATATGAAATGCTAGCTATAGTGCAACTCCTTTATGCTCACTAAAATACTTTCCTTCATTTTGTTTGTTTTACTAATAATTTCTTATGCCAGAATTCAAGCCTTTAAACAAGGTTTTCCAAGCATATCCTAAGGTGATTATACAAAACATCCTGTATTCCATTCTAACATGCTATTCCTTCATCCATCCTTCAGTACAGGTGTTACACAAATGGGTACACAGATGAAGCTTATATTGAGGGTTTCTGGGTGACACGGGAAAAACAGAAATAAACAGGACTAAACTATTCAAAGGCTACTTCTACCACAAAGCCCAAAAGAGCTGGGAAGAAAAAAAAACAAATATGCAACACATCTCTGGCTTTCTACCCCATCAACAGAATAAGAAATTCTCCCAGAATTGAGGCTGCATGCTGCCCTCAGCCAGGACTCCAGTTTAAGACATTGCCATCCTTCCACTTCACTCCAATTGTTTCCAGGCCTGCTTGCACAGCACACTGCCTGTCACCTAGGACAGCTAAGGAGGTGACACTAAACTGGAAACAAACAGTCAGCACTGATAGAGGGAGTATCTTCAATTAATACTGCTGCCAAGAAAATAATACATAAAACATCACCTTCCCAAGTTTGTATCTGTGAGTTTTATAGAATTCGGGCTTAGGCATCTCTTTCAGAGGCAACAGCATGCACAGGCAATCCAGCTTTCATAGGTGAAGCTCAATGTTTATATCAAACTTAAAATTTAACACAAAAACAGACAGTTTATTTAACTAACTCTAAGGGAAATCTTTAAACATTAATAGAAGAGTGATTCCATTTATCCTTCCTCCACCAAAAGAACAGACACTTTCACAATGGTAAAACTAACCTTTTGCAAAAAGCTGAGGGTCACCTTTTTTCCACAGCATGAATACCCAAATAGTTGTATTTGGCAGAAGGGGGAAAAAACCCACACCACTTTCCAGGTGGAGAATGTCCTTGTGTTCACATACAGAAGCCAACAGCTACTGATCACTACAGTTGTACAGTCACCACAGATGCATAGCGCCATGAACTTTAAATTGAGCACATAGGCCATTTTTCAGCAGCCTGTGTTCCAACAAATAGCATCTCCCTGTATTATTTTTTTCTTATCAAAGCATTCTGTGATTAATCATAGTTCTATAATGTCGGTTTCACATAGCCATTTTCCCCTTTTAGAGCTGCCGTGGACTCATACCATCCAACACACTAATGAAAAGCTTTGCAGAAGACAAAATTCATTTGAGATAGTCATGTATTTATTTCAACTTCAAGAGGGCAAAACACACATTTCCCTGGATTTGACACTAGAATTAAGGAATGAACTACATAAATAGAAAGCCAAATATAAACGTGAAGTAAAAGCAATGATTAAAACACATTAAAGAGGAAAGAGGGCATTAAAGCACTAGTCTCTTCAGTGACATAAGGACTAGAAACAAAATGTTTCCCTTAGAAGCATGTGGGATGACATTTATTTGGGAAACAACCTCACTCCTGATTATGGGCATAAATTTCCAATGTTAGGCAATAAAATAATCTGGAGGAAGAAAAACAGTAAAGTACATGAAGACCTAATAACAAAGTTAGCAGCTATACAGCAGAAGAACCAGGCAGAATGAAGATGTAAAATGAGAGGCACTGTCAGTCATCACATTTTAACAGTCATTAATGGGAACAACTGTTTCCATGTTCTCTTCATTTATACAAATCACAGAAATTCCTTCTGAATAACACCATCATTTCAGATGACATGAAATTAAAATCCCTCAACAGGCAAATGGACCAATAGAATTTTCTGAAAGGGAGCTTCTACTAGAAAAATACTCAGGTATTAAAATCTGCTTCTGGTGAAAGGCAACTTTCCTGCCCCACCATCAGTCTCCCTCCACCTTGTCATTCAGCCAGCTCCTTACACAGGCTGAGGATAATGCCTTTGCAAGCACCACGGCACAAGAAACACCTCAAGATGCACACCTCCAGAACAGAATCTCCTCAGTCCTCTGAGTTACAGTTTAAATGTTCAAGGAAAACAAGGAGATGCAAGATAATCACAAACAACAGACAGCAGAACAGAACCATGCAGGAAGGAAATAGTAGTGAGCTTCTTTGGGCAGCCAAGAGCTTTGCATGTTGCACCAGGAGGTGTTGGTGCAGTGCGATCCCAGTAAGAAAAGCCCTTGGACCCTGTGCAGCAGCGTACTGGGGTATGGGAGCTAACACTGTAAGAAAACCAGGATCATACAGATCATCTTATATCCCTTCAGCTGCTGGGAACCCCAAGCTGTGCTGCGTGGCAGGGGGCTTCCAGTGGGGGCACAGCCCACCGTGCAGACGCCACCCTTAGAAAGGCTACACCATTCTGCTCACTTCAGCCCTTACTGGATTTTTGTCAATGAAAACAACTCTATGTTTCATTTCTACTGCCAGCTAAAAGGATGTTTACATGAGAGCTTGTTACATGAACCCTAGATAAAGGCAAGGCCGCACAGCTGGTGCAAGAGCAGGCAGGAGCTGCCCATGGCCCCTGTGTGGCAGTGGGAGCCTGGGCTCACCCTGCACACCCAGGCACCTGCACAGCCCAGCCTGGCCCTGCCCAGGTTTGCTCCTCCTCTTCAGCCTGCTGTGTGACTGTATTTTATCAATACTTCATCTCAGCAGCAACATTCTTCTGTTTTACAGGACCTACAGTACAGGGAAATAATCTTCCATGTGGGAAGGGAAATAAACCTCTAGTTAGAGGCCAGCAAGAGTTCCCCTATTCAAAATCTAAGGGTTTCCTTTTAGGTTCTCAAAATAATTTTCTCTGAATAAATGTTTGCCTGTTTGTGCTAGACTGTTCAACAACACTAAAGGAGCTTTCTAGGAAATACCAGAAGAGCAAGGACATCAAGGCACCCAAACTATGCAGAAAGGCTGAAAAAAAATTTTAGCTCAAATAAAAGAAAACTTCCAATGGAAAAATAGCACAATTTTTCACTAGACTGGATGAAACAGTTCAGCTCGCAGACCATTATACTCTGTTCATGAATAAGTATTTTTTAAACATAAGCACACACAGCAGTGCATTCTTCTACATTTGAAATAATAAAGCTTTTACCTAAATTAAGTATAAATAATTTTAATGATACAAGTTTTTTGGTACAGGTTTTTAATATTTTCCTGTTCCTGTTGTGGTTTGTTGGAAAATATTTTCTTTTTCCATGTTAACAATAAAAATAAACAAATTGCTTATTATGATAGTGGCTCACATGGCTTTTAAGAGAGCTTTAACTGTAGTTAAACTCCTGTAAGTGAAAATTGCATCTCCAGTGGAACCAAGATTAGACAGCATAAATTCTAAATACACTATTTATGGCAAAAAGAAATAGAAAAATAAAAGCAGTAGAGAGAAAATGCAAGTCATACTTGCAAATCCATTTTTTTTCTTCCCTGTGTATAACATGTAAGCTGACTAAATGAGTAGGCTGGATAGCTGTCTTTTTTTACACTAATAAAATTTTCATCACACTGAAGAGTTTCAGGTTGGGCTAAATTATTTTGCATACTACAACTTGCCTAGTACACTAGAAACCAAAGTGCTGTTTCTGAAATTCCACTGCATCTTCTCAAACCCATGCTTTTTTCAAAACGATTTTTCTCTCTCCCCTTGCCTTTTTTTTTAATAGACAAGGCAGGGGAGAACAGGAATACATTTGTTACTCCAGTTATTTTGGAAAAATTCACCCTCTTCCAACATATTTGTTCTAAGGTCTAGAGCATTTTCTGACCATCCTCTCTAAATTTTAATTATTACAGAAGCAATGAGAGCACATAGACAAAAGAGGCAGGTCCTTTTCATTCACATGATGTCTCTGAAAGTTTTTTTTATACATACAGAGACTTAAAAATGATCTCCAGTATCGTAAGGCAACCATTATCTCGACAGAAGCAAAAGCAGGGAACAGAATTGGGTTACAGGCATGTAAGTATGCACACTCACAAAGCAGTCATTAATTAAGATATGCCTGACTGATAGCAGTGCAGTCACTCCTGTCTACACGGTTTCTCAGGACTAGCATGTGCTTTTGGAACCTGGGTAGCCTTCTCCATGGCTCTGCCCCATTGGCGTTGATTATGTATGATTAATGGTTTAAAGGAACAAAAAGAGAAAGGTCAACTTCTGGGTTCAAAACAGAGCAGCTACATGGGGAGTAATTAAGATACTTGTGTAAGCATGATTAATAAGCACAAACTGGCACACTGTGCTGTAAACAAGATGCAACCAGATGGTTAGGATGAAAAGGATTTTTCCTAAAAAGCAATTTTTCAATGCCTTGAAAGTTGGCTTATTTTTCCCCCTCTAAGCCTTACACAACTCATTATCTACACATCCTAAAGGGAAGAAAGAAATAGTAACCCCTTCAACGTTCCCCCTTTTCTGGCTTTTTTCATACAGATAACTACAGTTTGCATGTAAATGGATTCAACTCATCTTTGTTTAACGTTGCCTTTTATGTCGAGTTTCATGAATTGCTAAGCCTGACAAGGTTCACTGGGAGTCTTTTAACTCCCACCCACAAGTTCTCCCTGGCTGTCATGTGACTGGCAGTATAGAGGGATCAGCAATGGCATTTATGGGGAAAGCGGGAAGACAGGTGTCAGAACGGTCCAGCAGGCAAACCGAACGAACACTAATCAGCTCTGGTGTTCTTTTACAATCCATATCTAATTCACAAGTTTCATTCTTTCTGAAAAACAATTACTAGGTTTTGAAGTTCATTGTGCATTTACTCAACTGTCTCTTCACATTAACGTAAGTGGGAACAAGAAAAAAAGAGTCAGCAGGCAAGGGACATCAAAAGATCTTAGAGAAGATGAAGGCTTTATTTTAAAGTAATATAATTACAGATGAGCATAATGTTTTACAATAAATTTAAATGTATAGCTACATCCTTATATGCTAGGAAAGTATTGGTTGGTTGTCTCTCGAGCTGAAACTCTGGTACATACAAATGACTTTGCTGAGAGAAGAAAAATAAACAAAAAAATCTCATTGCAACATCAAAGGAATGGATATTAAGGCAACAGTGGGAACAACAGAATCAGTACTCTGGGAAGTATCTACACTTACAAGGCTCATCTCTGAGAAATAATAATAAAAGATTACAAAAGGAATATTTTGCACATTTCAGACTCCTCTCAGTTCAACATATTTATTCTCCCTAGGTAAAATTTATCTCTTCATCTAGTTTATAAAAAATTCTAAAAACTCAAAACCACAACTCTCCATTTCCCACTGACAAATCCTCTTAGAGTTTGAGTATATAATCTGGTAAAGCCTCAAGCTAATCTTCATTGGTGGTAGTGTTACTGACTCCAGTATTGGGAAATTTGCTTTTGTGTTATGTATAATGTTAGAAGACACCTTAAACTCCAGCATGTTTTCTACTAAGTACAGATTTCTTAGGCAATTCATTTTCATCCCCACAAGAGGTTACAGGCACACAGCATCTGTTTTGCAAATAATCCCTTTCCTCCATGTAAACGAACATCCTTACACGGACTTCCATACAGAGAATGAATACTTGGTAAGTGAAATGAAAAAGGCCCTATATCAGGATCTCAGTATACCATGATCCAATTGTTCAGCAGCAGGGCTTGATGTTTATGCAACTCAAATCTAGAAATATTTCCTCTACGAGGAAGTAACACATTCAAAACCACATTTTTATTAGAAACTCAATACAGTACTCAAGAGTTAAGTGACTCAGAAGTTTTCCTAATGTCCAAATTGTGATTCCAGGAACAGGATGGGCCCTCATTGAGAGGTACAAGAGTATAGGAACTTTCAATCAATTAACCACAGACAAAAGAAAAGCACTTTTCAGTTCCACGTGAGTAAATTTCGGCACCTGAAAAAGCATCATGGCATGTAACTGCCTTCCCTTTCTCACTGAGCACATCTTTCAATTTCTAGTAAGACAAGCCTGTATCAGTCCTGACTTTCACCACCACCCCCTAAATAATGCTTCTCACACAGGCAGTTATCATGAAATTCTATAGCAAAGTCAACATATAGATTGCTAGCATAACTTAACGTTGAAGTTGTTAAAAGGAGAACATTAGTAAGTTAAGAATGACCACTGGTAGGCTAGCACTGCTAAGAACACCCCTCTAGACCCAGATACCCACAGCTAAAAAATGGGATTATTTTAAAGCTGTCCTATTGGGCAGCCCAGAGTTTGGCAGCAAAACAATTAAAGCCACTCATCTCCAGACATCCTGGTCTCACACAGTTTTCAAATTTGCTTTGAAAAGCAATAAAAATTCATACTGATTATGCCCAAAACTATTGTTAGGACAAGTTTCAAGAGTCCAAACAACCACGTGAAAAAATCACACTCACGTACAATGTGTGCCCATTAATATTTGTGTAAGTAGTTTATATGGGATGAGTTAGGCTATAGCTCCATCCCACAATCAATCATTTTCATATTGTATTTCTGGGTTTTTTCTGTCTACTGTACCAACAAAAACAAAGTAAGAAGACAAGCTGGCATGGATGTTACTCACCAGTACTGATAAGTAAACACTGAGCACACTCTGCAAGTCTTCTCCTTAGCACCTCAAAGTCAAGTCAGACAACCCTTATGCTCATTTTATGCTTGTTCATTTCTTTCTTTGTCCAGCAGAAAAAGCAGAGTATTCATGGATTAAGGTCCACATGAATAATGGTATTAAAAGCCATGCTTACACCATTATTTTTAAAGTATTTTCTGCAAGACCACATTGGAGAGTGGTATTGCATCAGCTGTGCAACTTTACAAGGACAAATGTATATTTCTATCTAGTTTTGGTGTCTGAAATGACCTCCTCAGTAACGTCTGTGATTTCTCAACAGCTTAAAAGGACAAAGTTATCCAGCTGAACACAGAAACAATCAAAAACCAAAAGCCATTATGACTGCACTGGGGAAACTGGCTCCACACAGTGTTTTTGCAAAGATCCTATTTCAGACTACAGTGCACACTATGGACAAAACCCCTGCAATTTCCCCAGACTGAAAAACAAATATTAGGTTGTTGCAAGCCTGTTTTATCTTTTTACACCAGTCCTACCTTGGCAGCATCTCTAGTTCAAGCTAATTGTGAGTGACTTCAGACATCAGGGCAATGCTGTTCCACACATCAACAAAACTGAGAACTGACAGGTAGACTTCAAACAATGGCAGTCACCAAGCAGTGACTAGGTTAACTTAAGTTTTTTGTTTTGTTTTGAGGCAGGGGCGGGCCCTCAAGGCATAGAAACTAGTGCATAGACTACAATGAGATATACAGATATAGTCCATATGGTCAAACTAGCCTGGTTTTCAAACAAGACTCAACCAGTATGCAAAGATGTCACTGAGTGGTATCAGTAACACTGATAACCAACAACATTTTTGCCAGTAACAACCTTTAATCATCTGTGTCTCGGTGTTTTGAAGTGATATATTTCAAAAATGTCAAAACTCAGTGAAATATGGTACTAAAATTAATAGTCTGTTTGCTTTCCCTATTGATATACCAGGTTTCAGACTGTCAAAGTGCTTTTAGTTGTAAAAGAAAAAGTACAAAGTTGTTTTGACAACTACAAAAAGATTTATCAGTTACATGTACCTGCTGAAGTACCTAGATTCTCAAAGTGAAAATGTGTGCATGCAAGGTTCTAATACTAAAAGTTGAGTGAATATCAATATACTAATCTTGCAAACAAGATAAACTCTAAACTATTTTATCATGTAGCATGTTACCTTGAGCTAAGGTGTGTTACTTAACAATACTAAATCAATTTTCCACATGTTTTGCTTTCAGTAGGCATTTTTTTCATGCCTGCAAAACCTGAGTTCATCTGTGTTATCATGGATTTTTTCTCTCTAAGTCATATATGTGTAATGTAGCTCATATGTATGAATATACAGCAAAGTGCAGCTAACACACAGAATAACTCACATTTCTATTCTCTGCTCCTCATCTAACTCACTTGAGCCAACATTATCAGAATAAGCACAGAAAATATTCCTGAAAATATTAGATTTTGAATTTACACCATGACATGATTATTAGGGAAAAAAAAAGGCTTTACTGCACCTCATAAAAATCCTTTACAATCTGGAAAAGAGGAATATTCACATCTGTTAAATTGCTGAGACAACAAATAACAAAGCAACAAACCCCTTTCATGTACTATTGCTCAAATTTATTATTAGAATAAATAATGTCTGCAGCTTTCTATTCTTTTTTAAGTCTAAATTAAGGAGTATCAGTTAGTCTTATTGGGATATTCCTCCAATTTCTAAGTGTCTGCAAGCTATTGTACATTTGCTTTTAGAAGCTCTGATAGAAACAGACTTTTGTAACAGCATTCAGCATCAAAAGCAAAAATAGCAGAAGTGGACAACAGTAAACAAATTGCATTTACATTTTAAGCTTCATATTCCTAAAACACAGCACACAACCAATAATACCAGATAGATTGATTTAGTATTATAATTATAAATTCTATCAGCTACATAGTTGTGACTGTATTGGAGTCCATTTCACAAGTTACATTGGCTATAAGTACAAAATATTTGGTTAAAACTTTTAATATTTAAATTTACCACCTTATTTTATTATTGCATTAAAATATTCATTAAGAATTATCAAGCACTGCTCCATATAATTCTGTAAGATAACTCTGCTTTTCACATGCAGCATCCCTAGAGAACACCAAGATTTGTAACTCACATTTTTTCCTCTGTATTTGCTACAAAGAGAACCGAACTTTCCCCAAAGTTTTATTCTCCATATCCAATCAATATGACCAACAATTAGTACTTCCTGCATTATGTGATACAGCAAGGACAGCTAATAAAGCACTGGGAAACTACTGCAGGTTTCCTCCCTTCACTATCCCATGCAAAGCCTGAAAAACAGTCTGTAATCTGATCAATTCTGAACTCATGTCATGCTCAATAGGAAGCTTTTTTATCTGCACCTGGATTAGTAACTAAAATAGAACTCTTTTCCACCACCCAAAGCCAAAGTATGTTTCTCTTTCCAGCCTTAACACCCATACTTCTAGAATCAATTAATAGTATCATCCTTAAAAGAACCACATGAACAATTCTGCATTCACTTCATCTGCATTTATTGTACAATGAAACAAAGGGACTGGTATGGGTTGATCATGAAGAGACCCCAGTGCTCTACAAAGCTTAAATTATTCAATTCCACAAAATATACCATTATATACCTTTAAATACTAGTGAAAGTTAGAACTGTCTTAGCTAATAAAAGCAAAGAATCATTTTTCTTAGATTATATCTTAATGCCTCAAAGAAGCTTACTGCCCACAACTACATGAGTTTTACTTGAAGCTCTCACAGTCTCTACACAAAGACAAATTTTCTCAAATATGCCAAATAAACCAATGTTTCTCCAGAACCTGCAAGTATTACACAAAAGTTGTAGAGTAATTTAAATCATTGCTTATGCAATGACCACTAGTTCATCATCAGTGAATCCCATGTAGTGTCCCTCATGAAGGCTTAACAAACTTCAAGAAAACCCCATGCATGCAAGTTCAGTCTCCAAAGAGAATCCAAAAGATAAAACAAAAACTTTGACTCTCTTATACCCAGAATACAACACTCCCAGCAAGTAAGGTTGATAAAAAACATTTGTTTTTCAGGTACAACAAAGTAGCAAGACTATACTAGCAAAAGGAACTCACATTTGAGTAACATTAAAGCAAGAAAGTACAGCATTACCTCCTCTCATAGCAGCACACAGCCACAAGGTCTCACATAAAAACTTCTTTCCTTTTAGGGACTGAAGATTATTTCCACCAGCAGAGCATCCCTGTTTTGGTTGAAAAATATTTTTCCTAAATTCTTTTTTGGACATGGTGAACTTCAGAGCAAGAAAACTTTCTTCTTTCCACCAAGTCCTTGCAACTGAAAGCAGTAAATGGAGTCTACACATGAACTTAAAATTTGAAGAGGCCCAGGTGGAAACTATATAAGACTTGGAAACTGAAACACCTGGGAGAGAAAAATCGTTTACCCTTTTCAAGTGATTGCAGCTGTGGCCGAGGGATGGGATGAGGGGGTCCTTCTTTGCTACTGAAAAGCAAGGATTAATGGCAATCTGTTTCAGTAATTTGCTTTCTCCCAAGACTGTGCTATGTACAGAAAGCCAAAAGACAATGAGCTCAAAAAGACGACATTTCTCTCTCACATCCACCTTGGCTTCTCTCCTGTCCTGTACAATCACTACGGTCACTTTTTGAGGAATGGTTGACTTTTGTTTTTTCCGGAGTATTTATCACCATTTAAAATTAAGTTAATTGTAGGTAATTTTCATTATTTTGATAATTCATTATAGCACCACGCTGGTAAATACAGCTACCTTCTGTCTTCGCACAGTATAACAGTGGACCAGAGGAGCAGTGAGAAGGAGCAAGTGATCAAATTCCAACCAGCACCTTCATTTTAAAATGCAAAGTAGAAACACCTGTGATTGTCTTGAGGCAAAGCAGATGGGTCCAGACTGTGTCTGATGTGTTATTTTGGTAGAATTTAGGCTAGCAAGCTGCAAGAGCCATCCCAGCTCTCAAACTGCAGCCTCTCCTCCAGCCTTATGAAGGCTGGTCATACAATGGCCACCATTTGCTACACTTAAAGCAGATATTCAGAGATACAACACTGAATACAGGATAACTGAAGTATGACCATCTCTCTGTACAGCTGAGGAACACAAAATGTTTTGTTTCTTTGAAGTAGTTGCCCTTAAGGCCATATGTCCTGGCAGGTTCACTGCAGTCCTGTAACTACAAATACCTGAACCAATCACTTCTGTTTTCCTATGGAGTCATACCCATGCCTGCCTGGTGTCCACACAACAGCAGGTTTTCCTTTGCAGTTCAGCCTCCCTCTCTCTGACACCTCCAGCCTTCACCCTTCACCCTGCCTGTTCTTTGAGCCAATTCTCTCTCCAGTGTGGATTGGTGTTATCATGCAGCAGCCCCTCCACGGCCACGAGGTTGGCAGGCCCTTCCTGCTGGCCAAAGCTGGTCACCTCCACCAGCTCCACCCATAAACTGACTTACCCACAGTTATCTGGGGAGAGATTATGCAACACATACACTGGCACTCCATCTCCATAGGTAACAATCAAAAAATACATGCTTTATTTCCCCATGAGGAAAAGCCTCAGAGAAGTAGACCATAATTATCTTAAATGAGCTAGTACAATAGGTGTCTGTGTTCACAAAGCAAAGCTACTGTCAGAAGCAGAAATCAGTGCATAGCAGCAACGTGCTGTTCTTCAAGGATATGTGACTCTTGCCAATACTGTAAATTATTTATAAATATAGTTTGGACACAGGCTGGATTCACCTTGTGAACCATATGCCACCTATTGTTCCCTTCTACAGCTCAAAACAACCTCCCATTCATGATCTAAATCCTTCTTATGCCATGACAAAAAATAAATAAGGCTCTTCTACACCTATATAGTTCAGAATAAGGTCAAAATAAATGCCTCTCCCTTCACAGCTTTTAGGTCAGCTGTAGATTCTTTTCTTTCAACATCTCTGCTTAGGGAAATAGCTGTTGTTAATTCTGTCTCCAAGAAAGCCAAGTCAAGTCAGATTTACCAAAAGACTACCACAGAGATTTCTCAAAAGTGATTGAAAAATAAAAAACTGAAGAAGCACAATCAAAAACAGTACAAAGGCCAGGCCCCAGCCCTGAAGTAAAATAGCAGCAGTGCCATGAACCAGACAGATCTGAGAAGTGCAGCAAGGCAGAAATGAAGAAAAAAAATAGGATTAAGTAAAAATATAAAAGAAAAGTAATGTCATATGAAGATTTAGTTTAAAGTACTATGAGGACTATATCCATACCAGCAAACAATGAGGTCAGAATTGAGCAGACCTGCAGAGCAAAACACTGGATGCTAAAGACCCAATGTCCAACTTTAGATGCTTTTTAGAGGATTTTAATGGCTATTTGATGTAACCTGTTTCCAAAGACTGGATGCTCAGCAGCAGATGGAGTGTATCAGATGGACCTCTGAGGAACATCCTCCAGTTCAACTGTGTTGGAAAAGAATCCAGACTCTGCAGATCCAAACACCTGGAAGAGCCTCCAAGGCACAAGCATAATGCAGACTAAATAGGCAATGCAGACACATGCTAGAAGTCAGAGAGAGCAGGAGCAAGACTATGTCTCTGGACAGCACAAGGCTAAGGACCTCAATGAACAGTTTGGCAATGGAAGCAAAGTATGAACAACATATTCTGTTGAGGGGCAGAACCAAAATTGTGCATGCTGAAATTAAGATATTGTTAATGCTGCTTTTCATAATCCAATTTAGGCTTAGGTAACAGTTTAATACATTAGGCCATTCAAGAACTAATATGATGGTAAAACAGGACTTCTTCATCCAGAGAAGTGCAGTACAGTTTAGAATTTAGTCCTGCCTGTTTTCACTCTGTTACAAAGTAATCTGGTAATTGGTACATTTCTGTTTTTAAAAAAGGCTTTTTAGTCACTGGTTTACATGTTCTGAATGGAACAATGAAGTTCAGTATGATAAAATCTACACAGAATAAATTGCATTCAGCTACTAATTAGCAGTTTCTTAAGCTATACCTGACATATTGAATCTATGACACTATTAAGAAAAGGATAAGTTCTGTGAAAACCAAACTTTATTTATATATTTCTTCCTTTTGTTAACAGTGAAAACCAAGGACTAGAGGGATATCACCCATCACATTACTAGGAAAAAAGCTTAGACTTAATTAAATAGGAAATTAGCATTGCTCATTTTTGTTATTGTATCCAGTGGATCGGTGTTCACGAGTCTAAGACTATACAAACAAGTGCTTATGGCAGAAAAATGGAAAGCTAGGGCAGCAAAGGAAACATGGCAAGATTCCTGAACAGATTGCCTTCTTGAGGGTTGTCAGGAGGAATTGGTAACATGGTTATTGGAGCCCTTGCAAGACCAAGACCAAGCTGAACCCAGTAAAACATCCAGCAAAATGGCTACGTAAGCATTTTACAGGCTCCTTTCAGTGCTGATATGGCTGTAGGCTGTCATATAGAATCTAAACTCTTCTCCATCTTCTATTCATTGCTGTGTCCTGAGCAGATGGAATTTGACAGTGATAACAGTGCTTTCTCTTAGCCAACTTTTTTCAAAATCACTTCTTCCATCTTTATGAAAAATATGGTAATTTGCTCATGTTTCCGTGGAGGAAAGTAAATATTTAAATGCAAGGCAGTGTAATCTAGCAAGTAAAAGAAGGGCATTAGCAGTGACCACTCAGTTCCATGCCTGCCCAAGTGTATCCCCAGTCCTCTGCATTAGAACAGAGACTGAAGTGATGCACAATGTGCTACCTAGTGCTCTTATTAACTACAGCAGTTGAACTATCACCGTCCACACTGAATTTTTCCAACAGTTGTTTCACAATTTTTTTCTCTTTTATTAATACATAATGGCCTACTTACTTTGTATCTCCTTACACTTATTAGGAAAATATTCCACGTTTATCCTCTGCTTTTCCACTAAGTCTACTACATGGGCAATGTGACAGCTGAATTATGTATGGCACTGCTGTCAGTCTCAGAGATACAAATGTCTTTCTCCTACAGCCAACAACCTGAAGCCATTTAGCACCAAGCTTATGCAACAATAAGCAGAAGTAGTGCCATACCTCTACCTCCCAAATACTCCTACTAGCAATCTTTATTTTTCCTTGCAAGCTTTCAGATGGACAGCTCTAAAAACTGATTTTTCACTTTAAAAATCAGTACACTTTCATACCACATTGCATAAGGCTGATGGCATTAAAATTAACCCTCATCTTAAGACAAAAATCTTTGTAAGACAAAGCATCTCATTTTTAAAAGCAATAAATATTTCCAGGAGGACTATATTTATGCAAACACTGCTACCACAGGCACTTGGACTTGGCAGTTCATGCATAGGTGGATTAAAAAGAAAGGGCAGGGAATGGGTCAGATGCAGAGGAAGAGCTGGTCACTTCATTTATTTACCTAATCTGCTTGGCTATTGCTGGCCAAGTTTGCTCTTGGAACAATGAGAAAGGCCAATTAATTTATCAATCTGTACTCCTCTCTGCCATAACATATTTTCCCCTTGCCAACAAAAAACGTGTCCATTATCAGCCAGGTCCCTGTCCTCCCAGGCAGCTCATGCAGCTGTATAATTACACTTCTTCCCTTGACAACTTGCATGATTGTTTTCCTAACAGTATATTACTTCGTTAGTACTTTCCAATATACGTTATTTTTAAACTGTCACTTTTGCCCAACTCATCCCAATTCGCACTCGTCTGTTTATCATAACAATCATTAATAACTGTCACTCCACGCCATCAATTTAACGAACTCACTCCCTCATTAGCATGTTCTAGCATTTGTTCCGTAGAAAGGCTGATTATTTTCTACAACAGGCCAAGCCAATTACTTTAGTGAAATGGAATCACATTAATCAAAACTTAACAAGGTGGCAAATTTAAAGATATCAGATTGCAAAAGACAGCATAACTAATATGTCAATGTCAGAGATAGTACGTAGGTATGCAGCCGCTGCATTAAATATATCTCTTCATGAAGGCCACATGAATTTTGACATTTCATATGATCTGACAACTACCAAAGTGATATTAGAAGGCTGGAGGCAGGGCTGAGCTGCTCCCAATGGCTTCTGCACATTCTGGCAAGGGCAGCAAAGAAATGCAAAGAGTGAGGAAAAAAAGGAAATGATGACTACATATGTCCACAATGCCTGGTAGATGGCACTTTATCATGTCTCTCTATGCCAAGATATTTTCTTTTACAGTTTAAATGATGATGCTCATCAATTGTACCCTGACAGCCGCATCAGAACCAGCTGTAAACATGCAACATCCAGCAGTGTGAAAATACGCTGACACAACAAACACATCTTAGTTTTTACCTTTTGGTCTACACTGCAGAGAGGATGGAAGATTCTTCCCACAGCATCTTTTTCCTTTTAATGAGTAAGTTCACACATTTATTTTTCTCTGTCACTTTTAAAGAAGGTTTAAAGTCAAAGAGACTGCATCCCAAATCTTTACACAATCCAACAGTTGAACCATTTCTAAATATACTTTATATATGCAGCAGCAGAAGGTAAGCACTCACCACTAGTCCTTACCAGTGGGCAGGAAATTACAGCTTTGTTAAACACATCTCAATGCTCTTTGGTTTTCCATACAGAAAGAAGCAAATGCTCATGGCTCATTTAAAAAAAAAAAAAAACTAAAGTGGGCAAAAATATCCCAAGGCTTACAACTTCTGTTGTATAATATTATTAAGTTTGGTTATATCATACAGTTCAAGAAATTGTACAGTGATTCATTTTTTACAACTTAAATAGCTATTTGCTTCAGTTGCCAGGTTGAACATGATAAATGTATATGATAAAAAAGAACAAAGAGAAGGGCCAGTTCTTATAAACCTACAACACTAGTTAGCATATTAACCCATTCCTTTCTAACTGTTGGCATTCTAGTGTTCATCATGCACTAATGTGTTCTACTAAATATTTGATTTGGACAAAATATACCATTATACAAAGAATTGCTCATTTTTGTTAACCTCCAAACTGCCAGTACTTTTAAGATGCAATGTTAAGCCATCACCAAATCTAAAATCAGAGGAAAGCTAGACTAAAAACAGAGCTCGAAGATCACCTCACCCATTCCATACTTGTTGATATAATCAAGTTTATGCAGTTTTTAGTCAAAATAAAAAACCTTGTGAGAGTGAGCACTCATTTGCCTATTCTAATGTTTAATAGTATTCATTGTGAGAAAACTTCTCCTTATATTCAGTCTATATTCCTTCTGCTACCATGTGAGCATTATTTGTTTTTCTTCTTCTAATGACTCTCCAGAACAGCTGGTTACTAAGAAAAGGCAGTGGCCATTTTTCACATATTTGCAGACTCATATACTTTTACCTCCCAACACCTATCCTAATTTGAATTTTTTCCAATTTACTTTTAGCAGTCAAAACTGCCATTTTAATTTCTAAGCTAATACTGTAACGTAGATACTGAAGTAATTAGAATTTTTGCCAAAAAGTTAAATTAACTCACTAACACACCTAGCCTGCTTAGAAATACTTGTCCCTTATGATATCAACTAGTATCTTTTGGGTTCATTATTTCTAATTAAATTCAAATGACATGTTAATAGATATTAAACTTTTACGTGAGAGATGTCATAACCTAGGATTTAAATATAGGATTAATTTATCTAGAAACACCAATTTTTAATATTAACAGAAGCATTTCTAGAAAAAACATTAGAAGAGTAACAGGAACAAGATTTTTTACACTTGAGCACACAAGTGTGAGAGACAGGAAGTTCAGATTGTTTTGAGAGACACTGGTGATATGATACAACTAAATTGAAACTTCCTCTGCAAATGATGAAATGCTCCTCTCTTTTAGTTGGCAGTTTCATGATTACAGGAAAGTAAGTAAGACCAAAAGAAAACAAACTAAAACACCATCTTGTTTCACATTTTAGAAGACATCAGCAGATTTACACTCCTCACTCTGGATTTTCTTGATCCAAGACAAGAAGGAAGCCTTCACATCCCCCAAATAACTAACTTCTCTGTCAGTTGTTCCTACAGACACCCTGTAGCACACGGGCAGTGAACAGACAAAATGAGGTTCACCAAACCACTGACTGCCCAACCCCAGCTGCAGCAGACCCGAGGCCAGGCTCAGTGAGCACAGCTCCTGCCCATCACTGACACTCCACTCCTCTGGGCACCAAGGCTGTAACAGGGAGCATTTCTACTTCCACCCAACCACTCGCCTGCTTAAAGAGATTTTCCATTTTCCTCTCAGCAATGACTATCACCATGATAATAACTACATGTGCATTTCCACCTTTTCTCCACTGTTCAGTACAGAACTTTTTAAGATATTACTTTAAGGTTTAAAATGCATGTTAAAACAACAGCCTACCATTAAAATAATGGATTAATGTCTCAAATTATTACCACTAACGACTACTTTTGAACTGTATTTTATTAATTTAGTTATTGCTTAAAAGACTCCCTCCAAAGCAATATATTCATATCTCTTTCCTTTTGCTATCTTATTCTTTCATATCAATTAATTTCCAAAGATGACAACTTGAGCTAGTCTTTGAAACAGTTCTCACTTTGTATGAATAAATTATGCATAACAATATAGCTCTGTTCACAACCATTCAAGGCAGAATATATTCTCATCTGATGTATAATAATTTGGAATTGACCTGCTAAATATGAAAGTAAATAACAAAGTTCTCCACCACAAATTATGCTAAAAGCTCCATTGTCATCCATTCCTGTGCATCACTTAGTTAGAAATGCAGAGACACTTGTCTATTTTAAACCTTACACTATGAACCCTGGCATCTTTGAACTGCTTCCAGGCAGGATGTGGTGTACATATTAAATGAGCATCATGAGTAGGAACATTAAAGCAATTGAAATGAAATTAAATTTCTGGATTTGGAATGATCCATTTCTTTCAAGATACATGTAAAAATTTAGCTGCTGCCTTTTCAGCGTGTGCTGCGTGTTCTGCCTAAGATTAATCCCACAGGAGGTTTTTTTTATTTCCTACTCTGCCTATCTTTCATCTTCACCCCAGACTAAGCAGATGGATGTGAATTCAAAGTTTTCTGATCTTTAGCACAAGTTATGGAGGGTTATCTTTGGCTGTATATCTTTCTGCTGGCAGCACTCCCTTGGTGATGAAGGATTAACCACCACAGCTGTCTCTTCCCAGAATGATGCAGTGCAGCGCTCCTCAACACGACAGCATCACTTAATCTTAATGTCCGCTCTTCCAGCGCAGCCGCGCAGGACAAAGCCAATCAACATCAGATGCCACCAAGATGGACCTACTGCTTGGCCCTGGAGTCTTTCACCCTCACACACCTATTAATCAACATCATCCAGACCAATCCCAGTGTTCACTTCTTTCAAACCACAGTTAAACTAAGCCAGGTTTTATATTAACAGACTGAGAGATACAGAAATCTACCCAGAGATAAAGCATGCATAGGCAGAACTGTAGGGCAAATTCAAATCAGGTTTTAAACCTCCTTATTTGCAAAACAAAGGTGCTTGTTTTGTTTTAAAGCATAACTACAGTTTATATTTTTTTACATATTAAAACTCACTAATAAGAAAAGCTGCCTATTATCTTTCATGTCTCCAAAGACTTAAGAAGGCATAACTACATCTTGAGCTTAATGTTTTTATGAGGAATTGTTCTATCCCACAAATCCAGAATGCACATTACCAGAAGTTCCCTAGTCTTCTGCAGACACATATTATCTTGCCAAGATTTATTTTCTCTATTTTAACCTATTGTATGCAGACTGTTTAGTATTTTCCCCTCTTCTATCTGCTCCCCCCAGCTCCAGAGCAATTACAACATAACTCCTTCCTTTATCCCTCCTCCCCTTCTTAAAGCTAGCAAGTTCTCAACAGCAAACGCAATAAAACAGTAAATTATTGCTAGAGTTTACTAAACAAATGCAACCTAGTTAAATTTAGAAAAATCTTCGCTTTTGCTTACATTTGCAATTTTACTGCTGAACTACTGGTATTTCTTACTTATGCAACATTAAAATGTATAAGAAATCCTCTTGTGTGCTATATGCAGCAACTACTCTTGATTTATAATACCCAATTTAGAAAAAAAACCCACAACTAAACCTGATTTAAATCACAGATTACTCTGTAAAACACAAGCAAGGAACTATTCCAAATTCTAAATGTAATTTAAACATATTTATATTTTACAGTGATATATTTTCCCCCATTCCTTGTCTTACTACTGTAAACTTTCTGTAATTATATAAGCAATTTCCCTGAGGTCACAACATTGATCACAGTTATATATTGCTCAAGTATTGCAAAACATAACTTGCAATAAAATATTGCTGGACATCACTACATAATTTCACACAAAGAACTGCACAACTGAAGTTCAAGAGTGCTGATTTTGGCAATGGGGTGTTTTCAATAGATTATTAATTTCCTCCTCACTTCACCATTAAATGACTATTGTTGAAATATTACCAAAATCATTAAGTTCCCACATCTAGAAATGTGTAAGAGGGCAGAATAAGGGAGAAGAGCACAGGAAACAGTTTACATGGGAAGCCAAGACACGCGATCCCTGCACATTATTCCTGTCCTTCATTGCAACGTCACCCCACCAAGTGTCACAGTGGTGATATAATACACTGCAAGGGCTCACAGTAGAAAAACCCCACAGGAGAGCAGCTCAATTTTTAGTGTTTCTGGTTGAGTGAGAGTTCTCACACACTTAATGAGAGGAGAGTTCACAGCTCTCAATGCACTATGCAAATAGATGTTATTTAGGAGCAGTTAGTGTTGGCATGTTGCACAGCTGAGCTGATGCACCAGTCACTGAACACTAGTTAACAAATGCAAGGCTCCCCTTCGGGAAGTCGCTTCTAAAAAAAGGAAATGAAGAATTGAAGATAAAGAGATGGATATTTTAGTTCACTGTGTAAAGGCAGTGGCAATAAAAGGCTGAAGACCAGTCATTCACTATGTATATTATACAAACACAGCAAACAAACTGCAAGTATTTGCTTTGATACTGATCTCACAGAGGTTTGAGCAGGTTGGGTTCATTACCTATACAAGGAGTTCTCAGAGAGCACTGAGAGTCATCCAAATTGATCAGCAGCACACACTTCCTCAACTAACTTCTCCATTTCAAAATTATAAAATATGAGCCCTCATAGACCTGCCAGCCAGAAGAGTCACCTGACTGCAACCAAACCAAATTAACTTGTTGATAGATGCAAAAAACCCCAGGGCTGTCTGTGCAGGAAGCCACTGTGGAGACTGACTGAATTCCACAGGGTCAGAGAACGAGCTTGTATCACTTCCTGGAGATCAGGCCACTGGAATGAAATAAAGACTGAGTGACTGTTTCCAAGTGCAGTCTTAGGCAATGGTATGTCTCTCAGTTCTGGGAGGCAAATGAGTAAGGCTGATTCCAATAACCCAAAAGGATCACTGAAAACAGTACTCCAAAAAAGGAACAAAGATGACAAACATGCATGAGCTTCAAACTAAGCAGCTGGGAATTCCTTTCCATTAACTAACAGGAATGTAGAAACACTAAATTGCAAGAGAGTCAGATCCCACCTTTAAATAACAAAGAAGAAATCTTTGCAAATCTCAGACTATTTAAGAACACTTACTTTTCCAAAAAGTTATCTATTAAAAAAAGTGGAATGCTAATATAATATTAAAGAACCTGACTTCTGTGTTACAAAAAGATTCCAAAGACTGTATTTAAGCCAGGATGGGTCAGAGCTAAACCTGTGAGCTTCATCAGCTTGCAAGGCTCCCCAAGGTTCACAAGAGTTCATGCAGAAGTATCAGCTCCTTCCTTCAAGTACTGCAGCTACTGATTTCAGGTACTATGCTGATCTTGTCTAATATCCTGCAGTACCTAAATATCTTTAGAATAAAATAGTAATATTCCATTGACTGCCATGCCATGAAAGAGCACTGACCCAATAACACTGTCTGTCCTTTGAATCACAGGAGACCTTTTGCTAGAGTTTAGGAAGGAAATAGGAAAATATGCCAATGAAATATCGAAAAAAATTATCAGCATTTGAGAGTTTTCAAAAGCAGTTTTCTTCTGAACAATTTAATAATACAAGACATTTTTTCTCCACAGTGTTCTTGAAAGATACTATTGACTCAACACAAAGCACTGCACAGAAAACTGAGTGATCCCTCCTAAAGCTGTGTCTCAAAACCAACAGTACCAAATTAAGTTTAGGTAGACTTTAGCTGACTCTACATATACAAATCTCCCATTGATAAACCCTCTAAGCTCTTATTCTCTTAATAAATCACATACCAAATGTTTTACATATCTATTATTGCCAGCAAAGATGACAATATAGGAATGGCAGCAACAAGGCAGTAGCTTTTTTTTATTGTCTCTCAACACTAAAGTAAAAACATTTCAAATACTAAATAGAAATGCCTGCAGCCATTCTGCTTTGCAGATCCAGATATCTTTTTAGGTAAAGTATTTTATATTTTTCAAGACATTCAGTGGTCATAAGCATAGTATAATGTCTTTTCAGAAATTCTTCTCTCATAAATTTAATATCTTAATTTTAAATTCTGAAGTTAAACAGCTATTTACAGACACACATCACATGCTTAAAGACAAAGATGCTTTCTGAAAATTTAAACCAATAGAACAGAAAGAAAAGTACCTCAGGAAAAAAAAAAAGTGGACTAAACCATTATAAATCAATCATAAAAATAAATACCAAATAAACCATAACAATACAAAGGTCTGACAAAATTATCCGGACAAAACCAAACAGCCTGGTTTTTTTAGAGATAAATTTTAAATTATTCAACTGCCATCATTTGTCTGTTAACTTCATCCACAAACAGCAACTGGTTAGAAGCACACAGTTAAACCAGGACTTCAGCTACTGAAAACCAGAATTTTCTGAGCATTTTTAGGAGGCCACACCAGAACCAAAATCTGACTTTCTTTCATGAAAACCATTAAGCATATTTTTCATGCTAAAGAGACTAAAATTGCCACTCGTGAAACCTTGTGCTTCCCTGGCACAATGGTGCCTCTTGCAGATGGTTGAAACAGTTCATTGTCAGAAGGACTGAAATTCAGGTAATATGGGCAGTTTATAGATCCACTTGCTCCCACAATTTGAGGAAGAGCCCATGAAAGCTTCTTTTTCAATAACCATTGAACAAATACTGAACAAAATTTTAAAAACTTCTAAGTTACTTTGAAAAGCGAGTTCAAAATCTTAAGAACGAGATACTCTGGATTTTTTTATTTACTACTTTCTTGTTAAAAAGGCTGGGTTAAAGAAAAAGATGTTGCTACTATAAGAGAGCTCACTTCCCACAATAAAAGCTCAGCATCATTATGGGACAAAAGGGGTTAATTTATCAAATACCATTAAACTATAATCAAGGGCCTTTGTATTCAGCTTATGCCCTTGCTTGCATTTGTCAAGGGATGATAACAGACGGCTTACAAACTCTCTCCTCATTACTAATTCATTTTTTCACACACCTGTTAATTATTAGCAGCACATAATTATTAACAAAAACCATGCATCAAAGAGGTTATTTGGATATATTGTCACCTACATCTGATTTATGCCAGTAGAGAAAACCATAAATATATTTCCATTTTGAAAAAAAAGGGGGGGGGGGGAGGAGGGCAGAAGACAGCTTGGGGATAGGAGGGGGACATGGGGCAGAGGGGTGAGGGGCAAATGTGTTTTATGCAGGTTTTTCTTTTTTTTAAAGTGCAAGTTGAAATCATTTACCAGCATTGTCTTGCTATGCTTCCTCACCCAACATTGTGAGAGTAGAGTCATTAAATTTAGCAGAGGGGGAAAAAGGCACAAACAACAAAAAATGAACAAAACTTA
>VZTR01026375.1:28918-56966 GCA_013400775.1 Chaetops frenatus
AAAAAAAAAAAAAAAAAAAAACCACAAAGAAATCCTGAAACAAAACAAGCAAACAAAACCAAGACCAAACTGAAACAAACCACCAGTAGGGATTTTAAATCCAAAGTTCTGGATACCCCCTCAATTACCTTTATGAAGTTTCAAGGGCCAGTAATGTTGTCTGTCTTAACTGGCTGCTGCAATTGTCCATGCTTAACATTGTCTCAAACAAATATAGCAAAGATCGATTCTTAGAAACTAGTTAGAATTTCTATATGGATACCCCTTATAGCTTAAGATCACAGTAATTTAGAAAATCATTACAGAAAGAGAAAAGGCATTTTTAAATGTAACTGATGGCTATTCTTCTCAACATACATCATCTTGTAAGGAACTTCAGAAAATACATAAAATGGCAACCCACTGAAAAGGAAACATAATACATTTTGCCTCTATTCTTAGACTTCCACACTGTCTCTCTCCCAGCTTTAAACACTAACAGACTTTCAAAGGAGGCTTTCAAAAAAGGAAATAAATTAAAATTACCAACGCCACGCAAACCAGGTGGCCAAAGCATTCAGTGGAAGTGGACCAAATTCCCATTCTTCGGGTAGCAAGAAGCTTTGATTCAGAGTGTATTGGGGGTGAGTGACTGTGGCCTGACCAAGCTGGACATCTGATATTGCCCTTCCTGGAGCACCCAAGAACAGATCAGACCTTCTTAGGAGGGAGAACACGACATCCCAGAGGATGTACTCACTATCTGCCAACACAGATATGGCTGTAAATTTGGATCTCAGTATCTGAAACAGTGTAGGAGACTGGTGGATCTTTTCTAAAACAAGCACTTATTAGTAGGTGCTTAGGACACTCACCATTCAAAATTGTGCTTTCCTGCCCATCCTTTTAAAGGGAGAGCTGGTATTTTCATTTAAATCATCATCACCATGCACCACAGTGCTGGTTAAAGATCATAGCACAAGTGTGACCTAGAGCCTTATTCTAACATTGTGTAAAATCAGAACGAAACTTTGCTAAATGTAGGTCAATTAGCAAGCAAGAATTGACCAAAAGCAATGCAGTTCCAGTAGTGTTTTCCCAGAAACAGATTCACTGGTTAAATTTTAATACAAAAACAAACAAACAAACAAAAAAACAAACAAACAAACAAACAAAAAAAAAAACAACCAAAAAAAACCCCTATCCCTGTAAGAAAAAAAAACAAAAAAAAATTAGTTTTGTTGTCACCATTATCACCATAGTTGTGCAAAGAGAATTCCTCAGAAATTTGATGTTACTTGTAAAATTCAGTAAATTAGTAAATTGTAAAATTGGTTTTCTGTACTGTGCTTTTAAGTCCCTCCTAACAGAAATTTTAAGCTCAGGTTTGGTGGTATGGAGCCATTTTCATATGGTGTTTGTTCACATCAGAGCAGACAGGTTCACTGCCATCCACGCAATACTACATGAAGGTAACTTTGGGAAGAGTTGAGCTTAGATAACAAGAATGACAGTATTTTGTCACTGCCTTCTTTTCTGTCCTTAGAGTTACTCATATTAATCAGCATTATTTCTCTACAGGAAAAGGCCATTAATTTTAAGGGCCTGATTTTTCCAAGGGATTGTAAGAAAACAAAAATTTCAGATACTTAGGAATTAAATTTTTTGATTAAAATTGCCATCAGAACATTAAATTGGCAGGCGAGTCTTCAACTGGGTACTGATAACATTAACTTTTATCAGCAGCTGAATTGCTGCTCTGGTTTTTAGCACAAACAACACATATATAAAAAGTCAAGAGCCCAAGTTTTCAGCTGCAGGGAAAGTAAACAACATTAAGAGAGAAAATACTTTTTTTAAAAAAACAAAAAATTTGATTCAAGACCTACATTAAGGGTCCATGCAAACTAAATCCAGTGCCTCCAAAGTCAGTTTCCTAAATATTTCCTCATCTAAAAGGGAATGTACAGAACATTATCTGCTGAAAAAAGCTGAGTGCTTTCCTTTCTAGACACTTGCAATGCAGTTCTGTAAGGTAGTGTGGTGCTGAATACTGGGACAGTTAATGTTCCTGGCTGAAAAAGGAACCAAAATCCAGCCTTAAAGAGCACAGACAAAGCACTATTTTGCCAGTGTCCAAAAGGGAAAAAGGAAAGTAAAATCTTAAACTAATTCTGTTTTAACACTAAAACAGTGATAGCAAAAACACAAATAGGTGATAATCTAATTCCATTATGAAATAAGAAGGGGGAGTCAAAGCAACACATATCACAAAATTATTAAAAACATGTAACAAAACAACAGCAATAAAAAGAAAACCTCTGCTGACCAAGCACCTCTTTTCTACCCAGTATCCCTAGCATATTTAGGCATTTTTTTGAAGATGTTGCTGCAAAAGTTAAGGAACCTGAAATGTGCATAGCTCTTTCCATTTTCTCCTTTACATGAAGGGAATGTGTTCACTCTTTACACTCCAACTTGCAAGGACAAAAAATTTTAAGAACTTCAAACCTCTCCTTTGTTCAAAAGCCTTGCCAGTTTCTGTTCTTGGTGAATTATTTTTTAAAAATGTTAAGTAGTAGGTGTTAATAAAATCACATGTGATAAAATGACTGTTTTTTTTTAAATCTGATCTGCAATAAATTTTATAAATTCTGATTGCTAGTTATTCAAGCCGTCAAAGCTTTGCCAACAATAGCCAGCAGAGGTCTATTACTGGAGTAGTATTAATATAGACATCATCACCAATTCAAAGCAGATAATAAAGGACTGACACATTTATTATCATTATTAATTAACAGTTTTCTGAGATGGAATTAAATCAATATGCTGCTCTGATATCATTTTAACTAGTTATGCAAATCAAACATTTAGAGCCCATGAAAGGATATAAATGCCATTCAAAATTCACTTCACACTTATTACTGTAATATCAGAACTTTCAGGCTTTGCTAGTAAAAAAAGGACTTAATGCTCATTTAATTACACTCAGACATAAAGCTTATGGAATGAAAGTTGAAATAGCTGATTAGTTAGGAAGTCACAGTAAGGCTATAACACTAGGGATAGACAATGAGATAATAATGTGAAAATGCAGAGCTTTTGCTCAGAGTTGTTCTGGCAGATCCTATTAAAAAGAACAATGACATGTGTAGGAGAAAATGTTTTAAAATTACAAAGTTGAAGAATCTTTCCTAAAGCTAGGGAAAAAAAGAAACCATTAGTTGTCACTTACATAAATAGAAAAATGCTATGTTAAATCATGTAACATTTTTTCTAATTATGCCATTACAATATTTAATCTTTTAGATGGGAAATTTTAACTATTTGCCTGCATAAACAACATCATTAAAGAACCTTCTTCGGCAGAATAAAATTTTGATACAGTTGCTAGGAGAGAATCAGCAGCAAGCAGCCTGGCAAAGGGCTCCTGGCTGATGCCATTGGAGATGACAGCCTGATGGATTAAAGAGTCCCCGGTGAGGTCACAGTTGAGGCCGAGCTGGCTGGCAACAGCTGGCCCCTGGCTAACCACAGTGGCCACTTTAGATCAGGTTCTAGGCCACCCCTCCAGCACCATGCCAAAAGAGCATCTCTGAGAAGCCCTCATCAAGAGGCCAACCAAAGGTGGCTGATAAAGAAAAAAGGACAAAGACCCAGGAGTCTTTTGATCTCGTGCATCTTTGATCTTTGGACTTCTGCATTAAGCACAGGAGCTCTGTGTCTTTATTTTGTTCCACCAAGTGCTGTCCTTCATGTTTTAAACCATCATGTTTTTCAAAATTATGGGACGTTTATCTAGATTATTCCTACAGATGCTGAGCCTGCGCCCCAGCCTGCTTTACACAACACTTCTTTGGGCTTGAAGCCCAAAGCTGGAAGCTTAATATGCAACTTAGTATGACTGCAGGAGGGGAAGTGATAGACTTCTTACTTACAGCAGTGCCTAAATTTATCATGGTCACAATGTGAAGGTTTTGGCAACACAGGAAGATTTCTCCATTCAATACACTCCATACTTCAGCTACAAAACTCAGCCTAAATCTTAAAATAAGCAGTCACAGACCAGATTTATTTGCTGGGCAAAAAGGATCTTTTGCCCACTCTGTCAAAGTAGGACTTAGAGGATGAGATAACATTCTTAGGATGCTAAGAGGCTGGATCAAAAAGGTAACCAATTATTTACAGAGTAAGGTAACTCGGATCTCATTGCTCAAAACTGCTAATCATTAATGAAAAAATAATACATACAAGTAAAAAGTTAGAATTATATGAAAATTATTTTTAAAAAACCCTAACTTGGAAGATTCCTATCACTACATGAACTAACTCAATATCTAGGTATGTGAAAATAGTGGGCTTGCTAAATTGTCTGGCATCAAGCAATAAAGTGAGGGCAGCCACATTCTGTCAAAGATAAGGGTAAAACCAAAGTCTCATCTCTACATTCTTTCCTGGCTCATTTTATGATTACTCATTGTGATTACCATCATTTCCTGCTAGTAGCCAGAAGAAAATTTAGACCTATGAACTGAAGACAGGTGAGTTAACACTTCACACAAGAGTTGACTCTGGCTGATATATAAGGGAATTTTGTAGTTGGCCAAATGACTAAACTTCAAATCGAATTGGAAAAAAGTTCTCTTTTTTGCACTGTCTGTACTACAAAAACAGAATATGGCATGCTGTGATAAATCACTTTTTGCACCCTGTCTCAAAACATGTAGTTTAGGCATTAAATGTCCAAAGTTCACGTCTGGAGAGCACTCATGAGCCTAAAAAGCTGCTCACCAACCTTTCTTTCTCTCCTGTTCAACAATACTGAATCAGGAGAAGTCCATCAAACACAAAATTGTCTGATAACCTTGATCAGGTGGAAGGGTGCAACAGACAGGAAGAAGAGGAAACTATCTAGCAATGCTCCTTTAAGCACACAAAGCACTCTGAGCAATGGCCATTTTTATACAATGGAATTGGAGTATTTCACTTGCTGATTATCTGGGTTTTCAAAATTATTTGGTTTCGATGAGACCTTAACAAGGCATTCCCAAAAGCACTCCTACACCTGCTAAAGCCCCCAGAAATGCTGGTGGTTTAAATATTTGCTGGCTTTATCTCTGGTATGGAATGGGAACAAACAGCTTTTTCAAAATTCACACATTGTCACCACTCTGAAAGTATAGTTATTATTATCTCAGAAGTAAAAAATTATTAAAAGGGGAAAGCTTTGCACCATACAAAGAACTGGAACAGCTGGGCAAAGTCTTATCTACCTTTAAAAATGCCATCAATCCTAAAACAGAGACAGTCGGGTGATAGCACTTCTGTGACAAATATTTTATTGCCATCAACTGTCTAGTGCCACATAGCAGCTCAAGAGGAGGGAATAGTTTGTCACCAGAAAAGGCTGACGCTGTACACTACAATTGTTAAGTTGAGACCCAAGGATATAAAAGACTTTTCCAGTAAATGGGGTAGGAAGATCTGGCAAAGCAGAATAGGTCTGCACTGCAACCATTGCTAGGGAGCCAAAGATAAGGATGAAAAAGGGCGGGGGGAAGGGAAGGAAAGGATTTCTAAACATACAGAATTTCAAGACTGATCTGCAGCAAGAGTTAAGTTGTGCCACTCCAGCCTAAAGGGAAAAAAATGTTGGCAAGTATGGGGAATATCTTTGCCCAAAACTCTGTGTTTCATTTAGAAGTGAAACATTTATTTCCTATAACTGTCCAAAAGACAGAAGAGTGAAGGAAAATACAGTAGATTGCCAACACCTCCTGTAAGAATCTCCCTGCAATCGTTTCCTTCTCCCACCTTCATGGCAGAAAAAAGGGGAAATGTTTTTCTCTGGGCTCACTTCATTCAAGACTTCTCCCTCACAGAATATTGGCATAGGGAATGTTGTATTCTCCTCACAAGATGAATACTTACATTTTTAGTTCTGCAAGCTTTAATCTTGCAAGTTCCCATTGTTAAAACCAGTAGGTAATATCTTGGTGGAAAAAACCAGGAATTTAATTTTGCATTGAAAAAATAGCAGAGTACCAACAGTACAACAATCATACATAGAAAAAACCACTACAGTTTTGAGGGGATTTATTAATAATGTCCCATTCAGTTCACATCCCTGCCCCCCACCCAAAAAAACCCCAAAANAATCCAAAAAAGACAGGCAAACAAAAAAACCTCAAAGGACCACAGAGCTGTGCCGTTCAACTCCTATTCAACCAGCTCTCACTTCTGCACACAACAGCAGATCCAAGACAAGTGAAAGAGTTTTAGTACAAAAGCTTCTGTAGTCTAGAAGGTCAAGCTGAAACCCTGCTTAGGTCAAAAGACATAATGAAATGCCAGATTTCTTCCTATCACTCAGGTTTCATTATAAAACCACCATTCTTTGAATAATAATTCAGCTTATCTGAAATTCTTGGCAAATAAAAGGCCCCAAACTGGAACAAATCGAGTACACTTTGGCTGACAGTGAAGTACTGGCGGAGCTGAAGGCCAATCATGGCAATAACTTCTCAATACCTCTGGTCTAGGCTGCTCGTAAGTTTTCACCCACATTGTGTCCTCCAATTTAAAAACAGATACTTGCAATCTACTTAGAATGACATAAAAAAGTATCCAACTTCATTTTATTGTCTAAAACCGAATCAATACACTTCAAAATATTCAAATGCTCAACTACCATATGCTGTGGTAATGAATCTGTAAAACAGGGAGCAGAATGCCTGAAAGGACATCTCAGAAAGATATAGCATCCACCAGCCAGTAAAACTGCCAGAGTTTAAGACATTACTTTTGAACTCCTAAAATTTGTCCACGTAATTTTAAATATACACTGAATTTCTTCAGTATTCATGGGTGTTTTCTAAAACTTCACTAAATATCAATTGCTTAACATGCTTCCTATCCTTGTTAAAGTCTCATCAAATCAAAGCCTTTAGAATAAATCAATGAAGACTCATCCATACGCTCTTGAAATCTGAAGAATATTCACAATTAACTTGCCAAGCTCATTCTTCCCTAATGACAAAAATCTGCTTCCCCCGCTCAGACAAAGCAGTGACCTTTCAGAAAGCTTGAGTAAGGAACCAGTAATGAGAACAGGATTAATCAAAAAAAGAAACCCAGAAATTATTTCTTTGTAAATGAATTAAGAGAAAGTCAGGAGGCAATAGAAACTAACCTGATGTGGAGGTGGGAACCAGGGTGACTTCAATAAGAATCCAGGGAGTGGGAATGGTAAAGAAAGGTTAAGTGAAGGAAGGTAGAGAGGTGAAGTGTGAAAGGAGAAATAAAAGTTTTCTGCTTCATTGTGCCTACTACATTAAACTCCATTCCAGATTCTGAAAGAAGAGTTCCCAAGTTTTTATCTGCTCTAAACAAATACCTGTGAATTGACTGGTAGTACTTGTCCCCTTTTAATCTTTTTCCTGCACCTACTGAACATGAAGGATGGCAAGGCATGCATGCCCATGTTACAGTTCCTTGGGTGCTATGTCCATTAAATGGTCTCCATCCCTGCTAGAGAAGCATGCAGTGATGCAATCTTTTTACTATTTACACTCTTCTTTGAGTGTGTGTGAGAGAGAGAGCACTTAGTTACCCATATAGGTGTTTGCAACAGTGGTTGCAAAGTCAGTTCTGACAGTTTTGGTTAAGCCATATGGAAGATTTCCAATATGAAAAAAATACTGAAAAGGTTGGGGTGTTGGGTTTTTTAATTACTATAGGGTACATTTACAGAGATGGAAGTTTAATATTTCTTGTGACTGGTTAGCTTACCAACCTTATAGTTGTTGGCAGCTTCAGAATGGGAATTATTTCCAAGCATGATCATCTGTCATGTCCACACTGCTTTCTGGAGAGCGTGGACATCAAAGAGATGCTGCAGCATCACTCAATGCTAAATTTTACCTGTTCACTTAGACACCAACCTGGAAACCACTGGCTAAAAGCCACTTGACTGATAACAAGGTATTATTATCACTAAGCATGGGCCATGCTGCACACCAGCTCTGCATTAGCCATCACATGGAACATCCCTTCCCTAGGCATTAATACATTTCTCCATTCTTTCTCAACTAAAACATAACTCAAAACAACAGTATTATTTAACCTATGTTTCATTATGAGTAACTGTTTTGATATGACAATGTTACCTGAAATAATTCTCTTTAGAGTACTGCAATCCAAAGAAATAATGTCAGCAGATGTACTCATCGATAATCATGAAATAATAAATTGACCTGGATTCCTGTCCCTTACACTATCAAGCAACTTTAATGTTAATTTAGTAAAGCCTCAAGGTCAATGTGAATGCCAGTACCATCATCCTTGTTTCATTGCTAGGGAACTTAAGCATAGGCAGGTTAAGTAACAAGCCCAAGGTCAAAAAAAAAAAAGGAATATATATGAAGTCACAGCATCAGTCTCCCATTTCTTGAGCTATCATCACAAGAGGCCACTTTTACACAGAAGAATCAGATTTTTAATGTAATTCTAGGGAGTAGTTAGTCTTCTGATTCCTTACATAAATTTTAATGGTACAGGTACTTTCTGAGTCTGTGGCTCCAGCTACATTATTAGTCCTGCTTTAGTAAGGAAGCAGCAATATGATTCTTCCTTGACAAGAAATACCAGCATAATTTATTGCATTATTACTCCTCTGAACTGAAAGCAATTAATTACCTCCAGCAGGATGCACAAGTGAAAATTCATCAGAGAAATGTGATGAAAAATGTACCCAGTGCTTTAAAATAATAGGTGCTTAATGGTTTTTTGTTTGCTGGCTAATCTAGAGCATCTTATAAACAACTAAGGACTGGTTATCAGTTGCAAAACTACATTTTCCTCCCATGCATTGTTCTATTACCTATAATCTTAGAGAAGAGGAAGAGAACACAGCCACAGTCATAATAAAAAAACCAAAATCATAGTATTTTTTCCTGTTATAAAACTGATGGTATGTTTGTATGTAAAATACATGATAAATTATGCATGGATTTGTGTTGGTGGCACTTCTGTTCACTATATGCCATCAAACTCTAACTAACAATTCTGTTGGAAGAGTTGCCAGAGCTATTCTGCATTTACACAACAGAACGTTCCTATGTGTTCTGTGGGAACTGCAAAGTGTGGTTGAAAGAAAAGATCACCTCACAAACACAACTTGGACTGTATTTCAGAAGGCTGCTATAGTTCACCATCTATACATGCACCACAAACCATCCTTAGTGCTCAAAGTAACAGGAAAATAACAAACAAAAGAGTGGTTTATGTTAATATATTGGGCGTGTGCATGCTAAAGATAGGCACAAAGCTAAATTCATTACATTTATTTCAGCTCTTCAGAATTATTCACATCTGTGTGATTCAGTAATTGTTTTTTCTATAAAGTTATTGGAGTAATTTTACTCTGTATATTCCCGATCAATTCCTCCTCTCAAGGGCACAGTTGAAAAGTGATATTTGAAAACGGTCCCTGATAGATTGCATGGTTAGTCAGCAGCAGAGACAAACAACCTAATCCAGTGCAAATTAGTTCGGCTGCCAGCAATAGTTTTATACAAAGATGTAAATTATGTTGTCAAAATCGGTCGCTTTCTAGCTTGCTGCTCAGCTAACAAGAAACCACTTTGGCTGATAAAGATGAACACTAAGCTTTCCTCACTTACAAATTTGCAAATCTGCCACTTCAGCATTCTCTTAGCCACAAACAAAACAGGCCCATATAATTGCTTCCTTTTTTCTGCACCAGTATTTGTTTCAGTTCTACTTCTCCACACAGAAATAAAAATAAAAATCATAAATAGAATTTGAAAAGTGTAATGGTCTTGAAAATTTTCTTTTTAAAAAATGGCAAACAGGACAGCCACAATCAGCCACTTTTAGCATTTCCAGCAAAATTGTGAGACATGACACTCCAATACAAATACCACCCAGTCATACCAATACTTTAGGAGATTTACTGTACAAATGTGGCATTCACAGAGCTTCTGAACATAGCATAAATGTCTTGATCAAGAGAAAATACACATATCTATTTTAATGTAAGCTGAAGTGTCTTTGGAACTGCTCTGGATGACAATGATCCATCTGTATCTATTACTTTGCATGTTGTTGTGAAGAGTAGAAAATATATATGCTATTATTACCCCGATCTGCCCACTTTAAATGTAAACTAGATAGATCTAACATTAGAATGAAAATAATAATGCATTATAACTGTAATTATATCCAGTATAAGTCAAATAAATAAATTATAAATTACAATTAGCCTTTAAAGTTGCTAGTCCCACTATTTGCTTTAAAATTAATTGCAGGTGCTCCTGAATGTTTTATTACAGCCCCAAAGTTGTATATTTCAAAGAACAGTACAGATGATTCCTGTTTATTTGTTAAATTAAAGCTTTGTTGGTAAAATTACAGCTTAATTAATATTATGGGTACTGTATAACGAAATAGTTTACCTTGTGCATAATTTATTTCCACATGCATATCTCAGTACAGACCCATTACAGCTCTAAGGCAGCTAAAATAAAATATTCCTCCTTTGCTGGCATTTTTCTAAATAGCAGTTCACTAAATCAATATTATTCACTTGGTATTTTTAAAAGCAGTGTATCTTAATAATTACACAGCATTAGAGTAGGCAATAATTTTACTTGCTAAGCATATTAAATTTAGCAAACCATCAGTCAAATAGTTTGTTCTTCTTCAGAATTTGTAAGCAAAGAGTGAGAGAGTTTGGAACCATGTTACTTTGGTATAAATGTCACATACAGTTTAAGACTGTGTATGTGACTCCCTAAGCAAGCACAGTGCCATACATCTTTATTAGTTTCATTGGTCAGTGCAGTGACCAGTTGTTTATACTCATTACGCAAGACAAGGTGAACCATTTGGCACAGGCCACAATCACAGCTAAAAACATATGACTTTGCAGAAAATAAAACTGTATAAAAGGCTGCACACAGTGCTGTGTATACATACTACAGAGTAACTTTATTTATTTATGCTGTTTCAGGCTTCCAGTTTCTCAGATATGTCAATAAAAATCTTTTTTAGGCTTTTTTTTTTTCTTTATTTTATTTTTTGGGTTTTTTATTATTATCTCCGTGTTCATCACTAGAGATTTCTGAAAAAATATATTAATTAAGCCAATGGGATAATGATCCACAAGCTAGATGGATGTTTGGTTGGGTTGTTTTTTTTTCAAAGTAATACACAGAAATCACTATTGCTGGATTTTTTTCTTCACAGAACACACTTCCTTACTCAGTGATTGCAATGTAATTAAATAGGTGATATATTAAAGCAAATGCATTAAAACAAATTACAGATTCAGCTATTCCTTTTCGCATTATTTTGATTACTGTATCTTGCACTGCCATGCATATACACTTCTTTCATCACACAGAGATAAAATAATTTGTCTCTAAAGAGAAAAAATATTTGGTTCTTTTTCCCACACCCATCTTTACCTATATTTCAAGATAATCCAAAATATATTTTAAATTGTTCTTCCTGAACACACCTGTTCAGCATACTATACAGCATACCTGTCCCCCAGTGTTAAGACAGTGGAAGGCCAACATCAAAATAAGGAATTAAGGACATATAAACAGAGTTTTCTCTCCCTGATAAACCAGCCTGGGAATTTAAAAGAATATATCTTTCGTGCCAGATGACAGATGTTCACCGATAGTCATAAGGATAGAAGCAAATCTGGTAATAGTCATGTTTCAGGGATTTTTCCTTCCTGATGTTGAAAACGAGAAGATTAACTCCAGGGAAGACTAAGAGCAGAGAGTACATACTGTTGTGTCTGGGGTAATCACCTTATGATACAGGAAGGTAGAGTCAGGAGTCTGGAGAAGACAACAGGAGGAAAAAAAAAGAGGGGGGAAAAATAAGCAAGGCTTGGAGGGGAAAAGTACCAGAATAATATGGAGATGAAGATTTAAAAGTGCATCACAGCACTCAAGAACAAAGTTTGGGGGCAAACACTATGCAATACAGGGGACATAGCAATTTATACTATAGACACTTGCAATACAGTCAGTGGATTTGTGTTTTAGAGGCATGTAAGTAAAGGTCTTCCCAGGAATATTTTAACAATTTCCATCCCACATTTATCTACAGAAAAACTAAAGTCTCATCTTGACAAGCTGTAATAGTTCAGCATCCAACAAAACTGAGAGGAAATCACTCATACAGAACTGAAGAAAAATACTCAGCACACTGGACAGTTAGCAACTGCCTGCTCATTTTATACCACATTTTCAGGAAGGAAACACAAACTCTTAGGTCAAAAGTGCAGATTTTGGTCCATCAGGTCACCTCTCTCACCAAACCCTCTTTCAGGTATGGATAGACTACTGACACATGCACTTTAGCACTAACTGTAGCATTCCAATCCTTTTCTCAAAATTCCATATTGATACTGACTACAGTCTCAACCAAAACACGCATTTGTTTACTAGACAAATAAAAGTAAAACAAAACACAGAAAACGGATCAGAAACCAGAGCCTATGTAACCATGGAGAATGCCTTTTTATGCACATTTTTTGGCTCCAGTTAAGGCACACAGAGTGATCCCACCCACAGCCTAGTACTTTCAGTGGAAACTTCAACTTAGCAAAATTTCCACTATCAACAAGTAAAGTAAAATAGTTAATATTCTAATTTCCAGTAAAATAATTTAAATAAATTTCTTCTTAATTCAAGGGCTTGGTAGCCACCAGCCCACACCATTAGTGATAGGATTTCTTAAAGCATAGTGGAAAAAGTTGGGTTTTTTTCCTGAGGAGGAATTTTCATCATCCCATGTTAGCATAACTACGCAACCACAGAAACCACGTTTTAAAACCAATCTCCCTAGAGACTATATTTCTAGTGAGCAATATTAACAGCTTTACAAGGCTCAAACTACATGAAAATCTGCTCAAGATCCCGACTTCCCCTGCTCTATTCGCAGGCAGATGGACAAAACTAAGTTATTTGGGCTTCCTGCAGAAATATATTACCACAGAGATATTAGCAAAATAGGAGGGGGAAAAAAAGAAATCAAATCACTTCTGTACAGCAGAACTTTCACAAACAACTGTAGCCCAGTTTGCTGCAGAGCAGGTCTATCAGAAGCACAGTTGCCCTAAAAATCCAAGGATCTTGTTGATAATAAAAACAATCTTGCAAAAAGAAAAAATGTTTTGCATCAGAGATTCATTATGATTGCAAGAACGGTTTTCTTGCCATCCTGGAGCAGTAGCTTCATCTTCATCTGCAGGTTGGAAGTGTTTGGTTTAAAGTTTCAGACACTAAAGCTCTCTAAAAGAGTGATGGAAAAAATCCTAATTTTTTTCTTATCCATTTCCTGAAGATGTCTCTTTGAATTCCAGAGACATCAAAGCACTTGGACTTCTATAATCATAAGGATCAACATGCCATTTGATTCAAAGAGATATTTATAATATTGAATATTTTAAAGACTTAGTACCTTTCTCTCCAGCCACCACTGTCTGTGAAATTTGTAACTTTCAAGCCACTACTGCTTTATTATAGAGTAAAAACTGTAAACAGGAAGACCATTTGCTTTAACATTTTGTTCCTTTTAATCTGCAGAATTGTACTTAGATCATGCACCTACGTTCATATTGTAAATATTCTAACAGCCAAAACGCAACAATTTTCCAATATGCTATCTTTCTCTGTAATAAAATGTAACCAAAATTTGTACCTTCACAAGTTTTCCGTTGCCATTACAATAACATGCCTGAGTTTTCAAAATACAAATCCTTGCTGAACAATGGCTCCCAATCTGTGAATGTATAAATGCTATTATCAGTCATGCTGGTTATATATTTTACACAGTACATACTTGCAAAGGTTTTTGTAAAAAACAAACTCCATTATAATGTTTTGAAAGCATACTCTAGACAGATGCTTGATTGACTAGATTTTAATCTTTCTGCCTCTATGAAAGTTTGGAGTTTTTTTCTCCACTTGCTTTTGTTTATATTAGAAGGGCACTTTTAAGGGAAGATTTTAATTTCTGTCTACCCAGGACGCAGTCAAGGAGACAGCAGCTGCAGAACCATACCAACTTTAGACAAAAACTGTCTTTTTAATTGAGAGAGAAAGAACACTGAGATTTTAAAATGCCTCTTTTAAAATGCATCATAGATAGGTCTTCATATCTTGCCAATGCCCTCCGATTAGAAGGTGTCCAAGTACAAGTCTTTCTCTTTTTGCAAAAAGATCACCTTAGGATGGCAGAGTGCATACCAAAGCTACTAGTCAGTGAATATGTATTACAATTGTCTGACCTATGTTTATGTCATCAGATAAGTACCTACACACAGGCAGAAACAGCCAACTGAGATCTTTTTCCCTTCAAGAAAGGGGCAGGAAAAGAAAGAAAAAAGAAAAAAAATTATTTAAAAAAAAAAATGGGGGGCAGAAAAAAAGGAAGGTAAGAAAGAAAGAGAGAAAAAACATGGATTCAGGCAGACAGGAGAAAAGAGTACTATGGAAGGTCCCATCCATACCCCCACACACCCCCCACTGCTTTCCCTGGACTGTTGTATGAAAAAACAATGGCTTTTCTGAGGCACTGTGCAGACAAGGCAGCTCTGAAAAAACTAATAGCCATGATTAATGACAATGGGCTAGAGGAGAGTTGGGACACAGCCGCCACATATATCATCCTTTCCCATCAGTCTCTGCTCCTCCCTGCCCCTCTTCCTCCTACCAGCAAGGCATTATAAAAATGTCTTATCTGCTTTCGACTTTTTTCTGAAATCACAGTGCTGCTGAAAAAGAAGAGAGGGAAGAGGGAGAGAGAGAGAGAGAGAGAGAGACAAAAAGGCAATAGGATGAACAAGAAAATGGCATGTAAAATAACTATAAGATATTCCAAGGGAAAATGCACGAGCTGTAATCATTCAAGATTTCAGCAACTTGACTCTTCACATGCTGAAGCCACATTTTCAAGGTCTTATCTGCCATATGGTTCCCTGTTTGGATGATTTATTAGGTGTAGAAAGCACACTGATAAATTTTACTGCATTTCCCTGAATAGGCAACCTATGGTGTCAATAACAAAGCTCAGGCCGCTTTAATGAAAACTGTAAGCACCAAAGGGTAACCATTTATTTATGAGTCACTACAGTATTACTAGGGCAAAATTTATCTTCCCTTCTCACGCACTCTGCAGAAACCAAATCTGGTCAAAGAAACAGCGATCACATCCATATGTCAGTGACTTACTAACATGTCTCCTGCACATTCAGGGCTTGTAGCCAAATAAACAGTTTCCATTTAATGACTATTTTCTGTAATGTAAAAGATGCACTTATGTTTTAAAACTTAAAAAAACTCCCAACATTGGTGACAACTTCCATATCCACAAACCATTACACAGTGTTAATTTTCTATGTTCAAGACAAAAAAACAACCTATCAAAAATAAGAATAATCATTTCAGCAGTATAAGCTTTTGCTGTATAGGAGTGGATCCTCAAAACCAGTTTGGGAAATCTTGGAAAAAAGGAAGTTAAAAAAAAACCAGCAGCTTATTGAAGCAAAAAGCAGTGTTCACTGTTCCATCAAAGATTTCAGAAAAATTAATAAACTGACACTTTGGCTTTAACTCAAAACCCATAATTCTTGACGTTTATTTTGTGTATCTGTTTTTCCTTTTTTTTTTTCCTAAAGCTTTAGTTTAAAAGAACATGTTGCAATTCCTTTTCTGTCTCACACATTGACTGCTACTTGTCTCATGCCCACAATCCAGGGCACTTGCAACACCCAAACAAAAATTAAGAACTGTAGAAGATAACTGCTTATAACAACAATTATAACCACAAAGGAAAAAAGAAATTCTTTGTTATTCATCCTCTAGGAAAAATATCAACAACTCAGAGCTAATCAAGACTGACAAGACTGCTTGTCTCTCTTCTCACACACGTAGGCCCTGTCTTCTCCCCTTTTAAAAACCAACCAGCAAACCAACTCGTGCACCCCATGCATCATTTGGTATGAATATCAACATTTGCATGAACACACATGGTAAGGTTTTGGCTCCAGACACTGTGTCCTGTGGGGCTTTTTTCCTAAAGATATGCAAAAGTATATATTAGCCATTCAATTCATTTCAATTTCATTATTACATAACTCCAACAACTGTGTAAGTCTGAAGCAAAAGCTCCACTCTTTTAAAAGGTCAACTGCATGCTTGAAAAAGGTATATATTCACCTAGATACTTCACTGGTAGCTTCCAGAGAGCTAACTACTGAAAATCTTGCCCTCAACATCCACCTTTAACTCAGGTACATAACATGTTATTGGTACACACATGTCCTTTTTATTATAACCATAAACCTATGGTGTCAATGAAGAGCTCTTGGCAGATCTCCAACTGCAAACACAAGACTGGAGTCCTTGGGGGCACCGAGCATAATGTGGTTAAGGAGCTGAGCAGTTAAAAGACTGGCTTTCTACATAGGTTTTTAACCTTTGACAGAGTTGCTCAAATAAGGCTTTCCACCTAAGTCAGTGAATGCCATGGTGTAAGGGCTGAGGAGAGAGCCACTCCAGGCTGGCTCAGGCTATTTTACGAAGCCTGACTCCAAAGTGACAGGGTACTTTGTCATGACCAATGTGCAAAACATCCAAAATGACAGATGCTAATTAGTAAGCAACATTTTCTGAATTAACAAGCACCTTCTTTCTTTCTATTGAAAAATTTCCTAGGGAAAGAATGCCTAAATTACTGCATATGCATTTTTCTCAGTTTAACACCTGAGCAGCAGCCAAACTGTGCATTCTGAAATCTTTGATGGAAACCATCATATAAAACTTCTTGCTGCAGGTTGGGCATTTTGCTCTTCTCTCACTTCTCCACCACAGAAGACTGTTATGAAAAAAACAGTATTTTAGTAAATCTTTTTAGTAGATAAGGGATAAAGAAAGGTGGATGTGAAATATCTCAGTATTAAAATAATCCATCCTACCTAGTCTTGCACAGGTCCTTCTCTATTTCCCCCCCACAAAGCAGGGTTCAGCTCCACTGTTCTGATTAGCAGAAAAATGCTGCTAGATACACACCAATGTAAAGTTTTGGAGGCTCAGAGTGAAGATTGGTATGTCTTTCATAGTCAGCTCTTCAGTGCAACTTTGAATTCAAGGACTTGCATACTCAGGATAAACCCACCAGTCACCTTGGCCCATATGCTGCCCATTTGAAAGAGCCTAACAAGTGTCCCCACATGACTTTCTTCTCAGGGCTGTTCCCTCACTGACCCTGTCCTTTATCCCATCCAGCACATAGCTCCCACCAGCCACACACACTGACCTAGGGAGCAGTTTTATCTGTGAATGAAATAACTTTCTGTCATAGCCTTTTCATAAGTCAGTTTTATGGAGTAAGAAATGGACTCCAACTTTTTTAGCCAAGAATCATTTTCATTTGGCTGTCCTCTGCTGATATTCTAGATTTTTCCTGAAAGTATTAAGAGAGAAAATGTATGCCAGACTATTAGATGTAAATTGGTGCCAGGATAATAACCATCAGCTGCAACTGTCCATGCATACAATGTTTTGTCTTCTTTTTTTAAAAACACCCCACAGTTTGCTCTTTACTCCCCACAGAAATAAATTCCACAATGAGCTGCACTGTAATGATCTCCAGGACAACGAGAGTTTTATAGTTAATGGTGAAAAATCCTATGCCTACACTCTTCAGACAGAGGAATTGTATTTTTACTATATGTCTATCCACTAGAAAGAGGACTCTAAACCTAGGCAGGAATTCCTCAATGCCACATTACTAACAGCCCATTTCTATTTCTTCACAGCACCTGTAGTCAAGGGTGGAAGGGGGAAAGAGTCTCCTGGAAATGGATGCCACCCATTTAAGTGTCTGCACTTTAGATGTTGATTAAATTTATTTTTCCTTACAATTCCAGCAGACACATTTTCACAGCAGCTAAGCTCGTGGCAAAGCCGTATAACCCACCACGTTTGCTGTAAGTCCCGGGAGCTTATCTATGAACCTGTTCTGTAAAGTCAGGTGGGAGAGAGCACAATACCAGGGCTGCCAGTGGTCCCTTCACCACTGTTGCAGTACAGCTAGCTTCAGTTCCACTTTGAATCAGAATTATGCTGAAACTGAATTATAGCTTTCTCCCCCCACATACATTTATGCTTATTCCCCATAGACTGTTTGGGTGTCAAATCTGCATAATCACTGTATATTATTTTTCAATAACCATAAAGCAGGCAAACCACCATGCTGCCTGACATCCATTAGCCAGTAAGTGCACAAAGTTCTTCACATTTTTCATTCAGAGGTTGTTTCCCCACAGCTGAACTATAAATACAAAATACACTTTTCCTAACTGTTTATATTTACTTAAAGCATGCAATACTCTTTCTCCCCTTCATTCTCAACTTACAACATACATGATTACAGATATACCCAAAAATATTACAGTCATGAAAAAAGTCCACATAGTCTCCACAAAGACTGTGACTTTGGCTCTAGTACTTGGGGCACATCCACTGCCCAAAACCAAATCTATAATGGAGATCTTTAGAGAAGGAAACACACAGCAGCACAGAGATCAAGCTTTTAAAGTAGAGATGGGATGGATTGGACAAACTAATTTTTATTACACAGAAGTAACTGCCATCATAACCAGTATGTGGTTCTTACTCCATAATTTAAAACACTGAAAAGAACCAAAAGGGGTGTGAAAAAAGGGAAAACAAAATGGTAAGAGACTGTCTTCATTTAAATTCTGAGCTTTTGACAGTTCGTGTTTTCTTGATACTTTCAGTATTATTCTTTTTAATCACTAGCCCTTTAATTTCATGCCCCTTCATATTTTGATTCTGAAATGAACAAATCTAAGTCCAAATGCATTTCTCATACAAATACCTGGCCTTAGGCCTTACATTAATCAAACCAGTTATTAAAGCACTGTATTCAAGCTATCTTACAGTCACATTTAAAATCAGCAGCTATGCACACCAAAATACCCATTTAGTAATTGTTTAATGCTCACACAAAATTTAATTGCATAAATTTTGACTACATAAACTTGTTATTAAGCTCTATAGCACACACAGTGGCACACTCTTTTGTAAAGAGCTAGAATACAATATAGTTGAAATTTGACTACCCATCATAAATACCTTCACATGTTTCAAATAACCTACTGGACAACATTGTTCACACACCGACATCCTTTGCTGATTTATGAAAGATCAAAGACTGTAGTGGATAAATATTAAGAGGTACATACTGTACAGGAGGATTAATTTTCCTAATTGTCAATATTTCTTCTGTTTTTTGCAGCAAATTGCCGGACTCTCAAGAACAGTCTTGTAAAAAGAGTGAAAAATACTTCTATCCCAAGCCTTCTAAAGACTTCAAAGAAGGTGAAAACATAAATTTAAATACTTTTGGAAATATAAATTTAAATACTTCTAGAATTTTATGAGTAGTACTAGTCTGAACTTCTCTCATATATCTATTTATACTAAATGGTCAAAGACAGCATCGAAACAAACAGAAGATAATTATTTTCCATTGATTTTAAGCCTTTCAATAAACAGAGGGCTCTCCTGTAAATGTATTTTCCAGATGGTGTTGGTTCTGTGGAAGACTAAGACCTCGGATGTTATACAGGCTAAAACATAATGAACTGTAGGAACTAAAATACAGTTGCTTTTGTCATTATCAATTCCCTTCTAAGTCTAACAGAATTTCAATTACAAAAGGAAAAGGCAGCTAGCCAGAACAAAGGTTGGCCATACTTAATCTTCAAAGCTGATGGCAGCTTTAGCAACCACGGCCATTCTTCCCCAGAGTGGCCTGCAGGCCAGGGAGGCCCAGCCAGAGCCTTCTGCTGCCGAGCTGCAGCACAGACGGGCAGCGGCCGCTACCCCGGCCAGAGCGCGCCGGGGACCGGCAGCAGGGCAGGGACAGGGAAAACAGAGAGCAACACAGCTCTTCCCCCTCCCATTCCACAGCTGGCTGTGACCCTCACAACCAGATTTTTTTGCCCTATATACACAAGGACAATGTATCTTCTCTGAGCTTCCATAGATGCATCACTGTGCCGTGGAAGATAGCACAGAGCTTCTGTTCTCCACCACACGGAAAGAGCTCTGTTTCTGGATAAACAGAGTGCCAGGCAAAAGAGCCACAGGTCTGTTTTGGATGGGTTGCTTAAACAGGAGCCAGGAAAAACACAGGTAGATAAATCAGTATGTAGACAGCTACGACAGAAAAGAGTCTTCTTCCTCTCAAATAAGGTAGACTAAATACCACATTGCGCTGCATCAGAACACACAAAAACATCATCTAGCATTCACTTAAGGGAAGCAGAAACTGGGTTTAACATAAAATACCTCAAAGCTATAGTGTAGCCCTTAAAGGGCAACAAGTTGAGAAGATGCACCTGCTGGGGGTGGAGGCTGCAGTGTGACAGTATTTCAGAATACTAACTACCGTTTCATGGGCTAAAATAAATAACCAGTGAGAGTTAACTTCTTCACAGAAAGAACTTACTGTAATGACTCAGAAATAAGCTCATATAGCAGATATTCTTGAGATCTTTATGTTTTAAATTAAGACCACAGAATGATCTGATTGCAAATTTCATAGATTCAAAACATGGAATTCTGGATTCCAGGCATCAGAAAATACATGAATAGATAAATCTTGTTAATCATGGAATTCTCAATTTTCTTTGCATGTATTTGCTAACTGATTCTCTGACTTCTTGCAAACGTGAGCATTGCCTTTGGTTACCTCTTCCTCAGCCTCTCAGATACTTAGATAGGAGTTATCTTGGACTGAGAGGATGGAGGAGATACGCCAACAGAGACTTATTTTTGGCAGTTTCAATACAACCGAACACTGGAGGTGCACATGTTACCACATCTCTCTGCTGAAGGCAAGTTAGCAACTCTGCTGTAAGCTCCTCTATGAGTGGCCTTTAGGCTTCAGCTTTCCTGTTTGCTTTATTATTTGCTGACCACTTCTTGCTCTTCACAAACCAAACTAGCCAGCATAACATAAGCAGAAAATGTCAGGACTCTACAACAGACTTAATTACATGTCATGGATACCACACCTCACTTTGTAAACTGGTAATTCAGAGCAATACTGTGCCTAATGTCAACAGGGAAAAAAAAAAAAAAAAAACTAAANAGCAATTCCTCAGCAAGGGAAAGATGGAAGAACTGGAAAGAGAAAAGCCAACTCTTTCATAGGAGAGGAGCAGCTTCTATGCTACCGCTAGTTAAGTTCTAAGAAAAGACAAAATTAGACTCTGAATTACCAAACAACCTCAAAAGAAATGTCACCAGCTACCACCTTCAATGACTTTCTTCAGTGTTAAAACAAAGAGTTGCACATATACACAAAAATACAAAAGAAATATATATTTTTGTAAAAGGATGAACATTCTGCAAAAAGATTCTACCTAATTTTTCTCCTCCAGATGTTCCACCTGGTATTTCAGTCTTGTTTATATAAATTTATAAAAGCCTTATTTTTGGACACTGATAGGTTAATACAGGCCTCTGATATCAGGTAAAAGCATTAGTGGACTCATATTTGACCAAAGAGATATTTGCAGAAACAAAAAAAAACCAACCCAACAATCATAAAACCCCCAGAGACCACAAAATAAACTTCTGAAAGCAAAATATTTGCATTTCTTTTTTATAGCCTTTTCATATCACCTCATGTCTAACCCTTCATTTAAAAAAATGGAGAATCAGAGCTTTTATTTTAAGAATGCATTTTGCATTGCATCCATTACTGTTGCATAGCTCTGTATTAATGCAGATTTCTTCCATGTGTTATAAAGCAATTTGTATCCACTGCTCAACTACTTTTCTCTTAGTTGCACTCACGATGGAAATAGGGAAGGAGTTCCTCTTACACCACTCAATTTCTCTGAAAAAAGACAAGACTTTTGATCACCTTAATTAAACAGCATTGGGAGGGAAAAAATAATCCTCTGTATGGAGTCTGATCTCAGAATGCCCTACCCAGTATTATAATTTTTCTGAAAGTATGGCAAAAAATTCCAAGTCACCTGAAAACGGCTGGAAGGATTCACAACTGTAGTAGTATCTTCACTACATTTACTCCCATTTGACAAGGTTTGTAATTAAAGCCCATTGGAACATGTAATACTTCATTATCATCTATTCTTAAAACACTGTAGACTAGTGGTTTACTCAAAAAACACTTTAAACAGAACTTTAATAAAGAACTATCAATGGCTGCAGAAATATGAATCTACATTTTCAAGGATGTTTGGAAACATTCGTTATAATTAGCAAAACAAGTATTGTCCCCATGACAGCCTTTCTTTACAAACCTTTGAATGTTTGACAAGAAAAGGTCGTGTTTTGTAAAATCCTGGAAAGGTCATTCAATAACAAATCACATGAATGAAATCACAAGAGTTCAAGGAGGTTAACAGAAACACCACAGGCATTAAAGCATGTTTTCAAGGTAAACAAGGTAAAAGAAAAACAGACTGCCTCAGCCCTGGAAAAAGAAAATAGCAAGTAGACTCTAATTTGCTACACACTGTAATTTTAAGACATTTTCTCTGCACTTGGTGGTTTAACAGTACGTATTATTTCTCACGTTCAATGCATTTAGTAAAGGATTAACAGATAGCAGAGCCAACACACTTAAGCATCTCTTCAAATAGTCTACATTGACCTTAGTAGATTTTACCCCCTTAATCTTGTGACCAGACACTTTAAAAAAAAAAAAAAAAAAGAAACAGCAAAATTTAACTTCCATCTCAACTAAATCTCAATCTTAGATCTCAAAACTTCACTGCTTGAAACTCTGCCAGCCTTTCAGCTAAACACTTTGACCTGCTTGTGACCTTCTATTTCCAGGTCTATTTTCTTCTTTACCAAAAGAACACAACATTTTTCACAGGCAGGAATAACAAAGAGTTGTTTATATAGGGTAATTTAACTACAGGATCAGTTCAGGGAGCAGTGTGATGTATTTGATCCACAGACCAAGAAAAAAAGCTCTGCTCACCAGTGTTAGAGAAAAGCCTATTGAATAGTTTTCCTGGGGCAAGCCAGCAAATTGGAGTTCTTTTCATGTATAGGCATAGAAAAAACGAATTCAGGAATGATCCTGGGTCTCTGTCTCCACAGGGTGTTAAAGCCCTGCCCTGCTGCAATTCTGAAGTTTTAAAGTTCCATTATCCTGGGGGAGAAAGGCAGTACTTATTTACATACATTCAACATTATTCAATAGAATTTGCTACACAGGGGGAAATCTCTTCCAACACAAAGTATTTAGAATCACCAACTATGTTTAGTTATCATCATTACACTTGTGTTTTCATTTATGACAAGCTATATGCAAACTGTAATTTATTATGAACCTCTTTATAAGATTAATTTAACAGGATCAGACCTGTGGACCACCTGAAGTTTGCATGTTGACTGGCAGTAGTGAGTCTCACAGAAGAGGAAAAAGTGCACTGTGGCCACACAGCAAACTTTTTCCCAGAAAAGTTCTATTCTAATTCTTAATATAGAGATAGAATTTAAACTTAATGGTATCAGTCCAAAAAAGTCTGAAAGCATTAAAATTTAAGACCAATTATATTAGATACTTCTCAGCCACCTGTGTCCTCCTTTCAAGTCTGTGTAATACCAATAGGTTTTCCACTGCAAATGCAACAATGTAAAGAGATGAGATTTTTTTTTTTTTTTTTCCCCCTACCAAATCAGTTTGATAGTAGAGCTGGTAAATTCAAGCAACTTGGCTCTTTAATCAACCAAAGCTGAATAGTCAAGCCGAATACTGCATTTTATACTAGGAGAGGACCATGGTTACACTGGGTTCATCGTTCCTTGCAAAGAACAACAGATACCATTAGCTGCTTCAAGCACAAAGTCAAAAAGCTTGACCTTATAGCAACATGCAGACAAATAACAATTGGCTGTCCCCTGGGCACCACTCAAGCAAAGCACCAAGCTTTATGTAGCTAGTTACAGTAATGCTTACTTTTTAAAGTTTCTGTTTCGTCAATGGCACGCTAAACTTGTTTAGGAAAAGTGATCCAGCAGAAAACCAAAACTACCCAGAAATAAATGAGCAAATACAACCATTTTTCAGTTAGAGCATTCCCCTCAACTGACTTATCATGCCACAGCACCAACAGTTTTGCAAGAAAGCAAAAAGAAGAAGAGCAAGACCAATGTGGCCTGTGTGCACTTAGGGCCATGGTGTTTTGGTCCTTCTAAGCAGGTACCTCTAATATCCTACTCCAGTCCTTTTCCAGGAAAGGGGGCAGAATGGATGCTACAGGAAACACAACCTCATCAGCTGTTTGATGGTCAAGGAGTTAGCATCATGCTTAGATATCTGTGTGAGCCTAATAGCAAGAACAGACACCAGCAAACAGAGCATTACCAACACAAAAACAAAACCTCGAAAATTATTTCCAGGTGAAATCAAGGCAGCCATGGCTGTAATTCTTCTTTTACAAGAAATACGCATACCTTCAGAGGAATTGAGATGCAAAATACTAAATATTGAAAATAATCATGAGTATTTGAAAGACCCTACAAATTAGCATAAACATGTGCTGCCTAAGTTTTTGCATCCACAAATACATGGGCAGAGTATGCATATAAATACATTTTATCAGTAAGAAATATTACATTGCTTCCTAGAGGACCATTAAAATAACATCTAGCTTATACCAGGTTCTATCTATATTCACACAACGTAGTTTTTTGTCTTATTTCAACACTATTCACCTGCTATCAGAATGTCTTTCATTCTTCACTATAGAACAACTCAAGACATTTGATTCATGCAGTGCCAAATTTTCCTGGGTTTGTATGTGACTGTTTCACACTATGGGCCTTATGCTGTTCTTTAGAAGCTTTTTAGGAGCTGTGCAGGAAGTATTCTCTGACATATGGTCCAGAACTTAGATGTTACGAGTGTTGTCATTGTTTCGGCTTTCAGGGTTCATGCATTACCTTTTCCTACAGGCTGCAGCTTTGCCATTTTATTTTGAGGAATTCAAAAAGAACTCATCTAGAAATCATCTTGCTTGTCCATTAGTGCTATTGTTTCTTTAAAAAGCTATACCGGTTTGTACTATGACTGATCAAAATGACTATCAGAAACAAGACACCTCATTTTGTCTTTCTTGCCAACTATTTTAGCTTATTTGCCATGAGCACAGGGTATAATTAATATCACACAGGAGCCAGCATTGTCATTTTTCAAATCATTTCCCTGGAAATGTTCTACACCTCTTAATGGCCCTGCTAATGCTGTAGCTGTCATGTTTTGGACAGCTGTGCTTTTACAAGACAAACTCAGCTGCGCCATGTGCCTCTCTGTAGACTTTTTAGCTCAACGGCTCAGAGGCCATGAATGCCAGCTGGTAACGGCTATATGGAAATCTTTGATTAATTTTTTTACCTCTAGACGCTGACTGTTGCTCAAATGTCACCTTCCCAGTTTTCATCCCTAGCCAGCATTTTTTTCCCACCTCCCAGTACTGCTTGATGGATGAGGAATCAACTGAATGGGCCAAAAATCTTATGACTAATTAAAGCAAATACAGCCTATCCAGATGTGGAGAGAGCACAAACTCTGGAGAGGGGCCAGGTCACACACAGGAAATGCTCCATCATTTAAGAGATGAAGCTCTTAGTGGTATTTACCAGGACAGAGTTAACATATACTGCTATTGCCACCCTAAAGAGTAAAGTGCTATGAGCTGTGCTATTTAAGGCTTTACCATCACAGCTTGCAGTCAAAGCAAGTGTGCAGTCCTCATCAAATGTGATCACTTCAGATACAGGAGCTGCACAGATATTAGCAAGTGGCAAAGAAGCTCGGCTTTTATTCTGGTTTACTCAAGAAATGATTGGAAGATGACATCATGATCAGCAGTCATAATGTGGGGTAGGGTGGCTCTAGCTTAACAACTAACCTTGCCTATGAAGCATCCTCTTACTGAATGCAGGGACCACAGAATGTGATCAATAAACCAACCTAACATATTGTATCTTCTAATAAATGCAAGTACATCAAATGTCCATTTCTGCCACATAAACACCTCTGATATTCTCCCATTTAAACTCCATGGTCACTAACGATCTTCAGTCCTCAAAAAGAAGACTGCAGCACTTCTTTTCTGATCATGTCTGCAAAATTCTTCATAAAGCTGTGTTCATCAGTTCAGCAGCAGCAGTTCTCCCAGCTGAAACCAGCCAGGCCAGGAAAGTGACACGAACAGGATGCTGCTAAACATGCACAACTCAGAAATGCACACTAGATTCTCTTCTGCATGATTTGCTGCCATTTAAAAGACAATAAACAGCAACTTTAGATTGCTAACAACATGTCATTTAAGGTTTGCTGTTGCTCAACATCAAGAAAAATCAATGCCAGCTCTACAGGGGCAGAAAACCCAAAGAAGTGAGCTCCATTTCAGGTCTGTTTGAACTCATTTCCTTTCTCCATGGTTGCCCCCTTGTACACCCCCTCAGGCATCCCCTCACAGCAGGCATGACAGCTTGACACATTGACAGCTTGCACTGAATGACAACTGATTTGTACAAATTTCAAGCCTTATAAATCTACCTGTCACAACAACAACATAAAAGAGCTTGGACCCAGCAGGTAACTCAGAAAAAGCTTCCCCTGACAGCATTTTCTGAAAAGCAATGGCTTGCCTCCTGCCAAAAATTCCAACTATCATCCTTGTATAACTTTGAATAAAAATTCAGGGCCCATTTTCTTGCCAACAGGCTACCAATCGTCTTATTTAAAGATTAAAAAGAGTGAATAAGAAAAAAAAAGCCATCCATGGAATTTCATTTCATACTGATATGAAAGTAGTACCACCTGCTATGGATGGATTACCACACCAATTTTCTCTACAGTGCTCAGACAGAGTAAATGAACACGGCTTTTTACGGTATTTAAACAATATCCCAGATTGCAATGCTGTTATGCATCCATTACATTGGAGCTGTTAGTCAATGCCACTCTTGCTGATGGAAGTTTAAGAGTTTTTTTGTTTTACTTTGGGAGGTTGCTTTGTTTTATTTTTTTTCCTCGCTGAGTTGTTAAAACAGCAAAATTGCAATTTTAGAAACCAGCAAGGCTTTTCAAGGTACATTTTGCTGTCCAGCCGTAGAGGAAATCCACACAGACATCAGCTAAGTGTTCAGTGTTTCCATAAGCAGCATTATGGAAATGAAAAGGACAGCACTTAATGCTAACCCTCACAAAGGGATCTAAAGGGAACACAGTAATTTCAAAAAGATCTTGCTGAAAGGAGTTTATACCGAAAGATTTTTGAAGTTGGCAAGAAGACTCCGCAAAGATGATGAAAGGGATAAGATGTTTAAAATTATGCAATTTTAAATCATTCTTGGAACTCCCCACAAGGTCACTTTGTAAGTACAACAGGACATGCTATAGGAGGTATCAAATTAGCTGTCTTTAAGCCTGAAAAAAAAGGTTCATTAGATTATGCATGATTAGGGACAGAAAAGTTGTGTGTTTTAGTTAAAAGTGGCTTGCAATGATCATTTATAAAGATTCAAGAGTAAGAGCTTTCTACTAAGCTGTTGGATATTAAGAGCAACTAGTAATATACGTATCATTTGTATAAACTATAAATTCAGGCAATGAGACTTCAAAGAAATGGCTTTATTTCCTTTTGACTCAGTTATTACTGGAACACTTAAATGTCCAAGTCACTTTGTAAATGTAGCAAGCTGATGAGCAGTGCAAATAATAGCACAAGTTGAGGGTTACTTCACATTTGTAGCTATAGTGCTCTCTCTATATTTGATACATAACGTAAGATACTGAAAATTAAAGGTTTTCTGTATTCAAGCTTGGCTGACAAGTCCTTCATTTTCTTTCTGTGATGATTTAGTGCAGAAACTAGGAATACTCTTATGCAAAATGTTCTAACAAAAAAAAAAAAAAAAAAAAA
>VZTR01026376.1:10637-39973 GCA_013400775.1 Chaetops frenatus
TTATTAAACTGTTCTTATCTCAATCTACAAGTTTTCATTTTGATTCTCCTCCCCATTCCATTGGGGTAAGGCATGTGTGTGGGAATGAGGGAGTGGCTGTGTGGTGTTTAGTTGCCAGCTGGGCTTAAACCACAACAGGTATGTGTAGAAATATGGGTAGGGAGAATATCCACAGAAGATTGGGATCATTTATGGCGTAGCAAGTGAAAAGCTCATACTGGAGTATATACAGAATCAGTGCTAGATGAGCTTCTGTTCATCATTTGTTTTCATAAGAGACGCGGAAACAAGTCAGTAAAAATACATATCGAGTACTTTTTGCAACTGTACACGAAGACATCACTGAAGCCAATAGCTTTGCAGAGAAATCCAGGCAAATTTAGTCTGTGTGTTTGTGTAATAGGGATTTATTAAATAAATATTTTTAATTCAAAGATAAACATCATAATTCATGCAAAAATTAATGTCTTGTTGCTAAGGCTTAGGAAGAAACTTCCTTGATAGGTACATTATGATTTTTGGTTTTGAAGGTTGTTTGACTTAGTTTAATTTTCTTAGTATATCAGTGTCTGTTACTTTAGAGAAAATTCACGACTAACACAGAGCAGCAGTTTGGTTGAGTTTGATTGTATCCATTTTTCTATTAGAGCTGATCTAATTTTCTGCTGGTACTGTGTGTAACTCAATTCAAAGCTCAAATGTTTTTAAAAGTAGTGGCACATCCTTGAGCCAGGTCATTTACCTAAATTTCATAGTATAATTCATGTTGCTTGGAGTCAGTATGCCATTCCAGACTGAATGGCCAGTTCTCCAAGGTGGACAACAAGACCAATCTAAGACAATCAGCAAAACCTTAGGTCAAATACTGAAATAGAGATCCCAGTAGTGATAATGAGGGAAGGCTGGCATACATAACAACAGAGTCCACGAGCGACCAGCTCTGCAAACCTCATTTGCAATCAGTGGTGCCAGCAGGACCCTTCCACTGTATTTGTATAATACACTTGAAAGGCAGCTCACCTGTGCTGTTTTGGGCAGATTTGTGGGATGTATTTGGCCACTTTTATGAAGAGCCCGTGGGTTTCTGATGCTGTCCTGTTTTCCTCTGCAATCTCACAGCCTTGGGTGCCCCTGCTAGACTGCTCACTTTTACACTCAGACTTCTAAAGCTGCTCACACTTCACTATAGAGAACAATGAGATTTAAAAGTATGAATATCTGTCTGTGTATATATATGAATATGATGATTTCTTACTACTTGCTATTAATATCCAGTTATGGCATTATTGGCATGGGTTAGAATTTAATTCTTTTTGGGTTATAGTGAGTATTTTTTGGTAAGATATTACAATACCATGTTATGCAGACGTAATGGTAATGAATCAAGAATTGGCACGCAGTCTTCTGAGTCAGGATATTAGGGGGCATTTTGTACCAGAGGTACTTTCTTTTGGCTTAGCTGCAGAGCTGACCATCTGAGGTCATAAAAGATCCTGGGAATATTTTTGTAATAACCTAGTTTAGTGACCAAATTTCTTTATGAGTAATGGCATTTGAATGAACTTTCCCAAATTATTGCTAGTACTTCTTTTATAAAATATGCTTTGTCATGTTCTTATGTTGTCATATTTATATATGTAATTTTATGCATTTTAATTTGCTATTAATCATATAAAAGGTCCTAACAAAACTATCATTGCAGATTGTAAAGCTGGGGAACACTGAAATTCCTTGTGAATATGATTGTGTTAACTATGCCTGTGTACATAGTCAGTTCAGACACTGCCTTGAGATTATTAAAGATTATTGTCTGCAAACAACATGACTTCTGGCCCCTGTTATACCTCGGGTATATAAGTCATGAACCACTGTTCTTCCCAAATTAAAAGCCTAGAAGCAGTCTAAACAGTGAGAATTTCAGTGATCCAGTGGGATTTTACCGATGTTGTAAAGCACGCTGAATACACATTAAAATAAAGGGCCTATTGTGCCCTCAGGAAAGAAATAACTGCCCTTCATTTCTGTTCAAATTCAAGATAAATTTTAAGGTGTTTTATTAGTTGACTGAAATGTAATTCTGTATAATTTCAATGTAGTGAAGAAACTATGTTGTTAATTCCTATGTTAATTTCCTTTGAAAATTCTGGATATTTTTAATTAACAGACAGCGGGTTAATACTTCTTTTTATTTTGTTACATCTTAAAACAATAAAAAACATCTGATTAATTTTGTAACTCTACTATGATATGGGAATTTTATACTGACAAAACTAGAGTGTATCTTCCTTGAAATAAGACAGAGGAAAATGCTTAATAACCATTTCAAAAATATTTTTTGTAGGTTAGCCTTAAAACAGTAAATAACAAACTGGAACAGGATCTGATACAAATTTTCATTACTGCTGTTTTTCCGTTCCTTCAGCAGTGCCAGCCTTATCAACTCTGTAAATCAAAACCTTTTGAATTTATGTGATAGAAACTTGAGGTGAAATTGTGAGATATCACAGAGCTGTTCCATCTACTATCTGTGTAGACTGCTGTTAAGAGGCAGGGTTTTTTTAAAAGATGTGTGAGTGGAGGTAGAAGCTTAAAATGAAAAGGCTTTGCTCTCCTTTGCCCACAACAAAAAAGAAGTAATTATTTCCTTGTATCTTGTGGCAGTGCCCAGTGCCTATAATGAGAGAAGTATTTTGGCTAAAAACTCACAAACCCCCTCCCCCAGCTATTAAAAGTATAATCTGTCTGCTGGACTTTACACTGTGGATGGAAAGCCAAACAACTGACTTTGAGTCCCAGTATCTTATTCTTCAGGCTAGGGAGAGCTGGATGCATTACAGAGAGAGTGAACAGAGAGGCTAAGAGTAGAAACCTCATTTGTAACCAGGTCAGCAATGGGAGGGATGCAGCCATGCTGGGTGCATTCACACTGTGGCCAAGATGTGACATGCAAAAGTCAGTGAAATTGTAATGGATACTGTCTGCCAGTGGGGAAAAGGAGACAGGCCCACTAATAACTGGCTAGGACAGCAAGCTGAAAGAATGAAGACTTAAAAAAATGGCTTCTAGGGTTATTCCCAACCACCACATACACCTATGCATAGTATCTAGTGAAAAAGCTGCTTTCTCTCTTTTGGGAAGTTCTGGGCAAATAGAGGAAAAAGGGAAAATATGACACAGTAACAATACTATGTTTTTGATATCAGTGTCTCATTGTCCTATAGGTCTGAAGTTTGAGGAAATGCAAGAAAAGTTTGGGGAGGAATTCTTCAATATCTGCTTTGACGAGAATGAAAGAGTTCTTCGAGCTGTAGGTGGAACACTTCAAGACTTCTTCAATGGCTTTGATGCTTTGCTGGAGCATATTAGAACTTCGTTTGGAAGACAGGCCACCCTGGAATCTCCTTCTTTCCTATGCAAAGAACTCCCTGAAGGCAATCTCATGCTTCATTATTCTCACCCACATCAGATTGTGGGATTTGCAATGACAGGAATGATAAAAGCAGCAGCAAAGAAGATTTACTGCTTGGAAGTAGAAGTAGAACAGGTCACAAATGATAAGTTGTGTTCAGAGGGGACAAACCCAGGTAACTGCAGTTGTTTGACTTTCCTTATCAAAGAACATGAAAATGCAAATACCACAAGAGCACTTCCACCAGGAACTTCCCAGTCCCCCTTAGACCTGAGGATTAGTATCAGCACCTTCTGCAGAGCCTTCCCCTTTCACCTTATGTTTGATCCAAACATGCTGGTTCTCCAGCTTGGAGAAGGTCTTAGGAAGCAGCTCAGATGTGACACTCATAAAACCCTGAAATTCCAAGACTGCTTTGACATAGTCTCTCCTAAAATCAGTGCCACATTTGAACGAGTTCTCCTGAGGTTATCTACACCCTTTGTCATTCGGACCAAACTTGAGGATTCTGAGTCTGAAAGTAAAGATAAGGTAAGAATATTAACTTGGAAGCAGATGTGCTTACATGTTTGTCATGGGAGAGATTTTTTTGCTCAGAGAAAAGCAGCTCAAGTCCTGTGTACTCTGGAAAGCTCATTCACGCCTTGCAGACAGGGGCAAAGTGATATTCCCCAGCCAAGTGAACATTTTCATAGATAATTCATTAGCTTTGCCTGTGAAGTTGTAGCAAATCATGACATTTCCATTCAGAAAAATCTGCACTGTGGAGTTGAATAGTACAGCTTGAATAAAAGGTTGAAGAATTTACAAAATACCTGTATCTAATCCTTAATTTCACTCCAGCTATATTACGATAAGAATAGTTTTTGAGGCATTTACTAGGGACCAGCTTTAAGTATTCATTCTGAAAGGTTCTCACTGCAGGTTTCTTATTGCCACCTTACTGTATCTTATTTCCCTGTTTTGGAATGCTGCTTTCCTATACGTTTCTTCCTACCTCTCACCCTGCACTCAAGGAAACCAGAGCTGTAAGTGGTACCGAGTATCACTTGCGCCAGTTTTATTGTGCTCCAGTCATTCAAAATAAGCACTTGTCCTCCTACACTGCCACTTTCCTCAGTGTTTTAGGAGAGAGCTACCTTAGCCAGTGAGCCCTGTGTTGAGTTCAGTGCATTCAGCTGAGTAAGCTGAAACAGTGTCTTTAGTGTGGAGTTCTCCAGTGGTTGGATGGAATTTGTCTCAATGCCTATCCTTGAATTACAGGAAAGCTTTTTGGTGTGAAGTAGGGTTCCAGGTTTTATGCACCAAAGTCCTTGTACTTAATGCTAACATTAAAACTTGCTTAAAGGCTTGAAAGTCTGTGTGTGGGTGCCTTGGAAATACTGCTGCCCTGAGGATCTTTAAGGTCCGTTCCAACCCACATCATTCTATGGTTCTCTCATTCTATGATGATTCAAAATATAGTTACTTCTTACAGCAGCAGCACTTCTTCCATCTCCTCTTTGGCACTACATTTTGGCACCAAAAAACATATGTCTGGTGCATTTTCCTCTGGAAACAACATGTTCCCCCAAGAGAAACAAACTAGTGCTTTTCATTTTGTATTATTTGATGTAATTCAACCTTCTTAAAACCAAAAGGGAGCTTATTTTTCAGAATCTGTCCTCAGTGTCACCCTAGCCTTTATTACAAGAAGGAAACAAGGTGTGAAAGGGGCGGAGGTGTTGACTCTGAGCTACCTTATGACACACTTGTTTCTCCTTTGAAAGGGTCTGGTTTTGTGATACTTCATGCAGAACGCACCTATCCCTCTCAGAAACCTTCCCCTCCGCCAGGACACCATCACAGCCCTTTGACTGTCTTCTGCTCTCCATGAATCTGCTGTAAACCACTTTGCAGAGGACGAAGGTTTAGGTGGGGGAAGGAGGCTTTCAAAGCCTTTTCCCCTATTTAAGTTAAACACACAAAATATTCTCTTACCTAGACAGGTTTCATATGCTTGTGGCTTGCTTTTAGGAGAAGTGGCAGGAGTGGGGCTTACTGGGGGCAGAGGAAATCCTTTGCCTGCCAGCAGTTAGGAGAAAAATTGTATCTTGAAGAGTAAGGTGTAAGTGAGAGGCAAAAGGGTAACGGTGCAGTGCAGGAGAGCTGTTGTGCTGCAGGCATGGAAATTAATTTGAGAACATTGGTTTATCTGAAGAGGTGTTTTCTTCTGTCTCACTCATTTGGTAAGCACTTTGAAAAGTTTTTTGCATGTAGATAGTTAAAAATAAGCTCAGCATATGATGCATTTTGCTAGATATTTCCTTTTTTAAGAAAAAGTTGCAATGCAGATTCATAGGCTGTGGTTGACTTGCTTACATAGATTTTGAGAGGAGGGAAAGCAATATGGTTTATGTCATGCTCAAGTCCCTTATGGATAAAAAAAGCAGATTGAATCTTGGGACCTGCATGCTGTATTATTTTCCCATAGGTCATGTTATTAATTTAGCTCATTTTGGAGTTCTTTTAACTTTGCCAACACTTGTTTAGAAGTTGAATATTAGGCAGGTAGATCAGTGGCTGTAAGCATGACCCTGGTTAAAAGTTGCCAGTAACTGACTTAGACATTTCCCTATTTCTCTGCCACTTACCTCGAGTCAGTTCATACGGGAATCACATCCCACTTAGAGTGATTTATCTTTAAAAAAAAATAAAATCTGACTATGCAATAACTGAAAATGTTCAGGCTTGGTTACCTTAAATGGCAGCTGTAGGTTGTGACCCAGACAACTCTGCTGCAGTGTTGAAACTGTTCAGATGTCTTATTGCATTAAAAAAAATAAAATTCAAAGGCTATGCAATGAACAGAGGACATTCCAGGCTCTCTTCAAAAGATGTTTATTTTCATTTCAATGCATAAATAATTTTTTTTTCACACTAGCAGTGAGAAAGACAGAATAAGAAAACAGTTTTTATTTAGTCATGACACAAGCTCTGTGTTCAAATGAAGGTAAGTCACAAATCATGATCTTTCCCTAACTAAACACCAACAAGCAAAATGGAAAAAAACCCACCTGTCTTGACTTTCAGGGTGTTTAGTTCTTGTCCAATTTATTTAAAGCCTCATTTGTGTGTTTCAGTTTACTGGTATTTGAATCACTGGAATAAATAATTCTATCCTGAATTTCTGATACAAGGCCTGTGAGGTCTGGGTGATAGGTAGCACTTCCTGCAGAGCTGTATGTGTACCTTTGCAGAAGCACAGCCTCATTCATTAATATCTCAGCAAAGGTTTGTTAATTTGTTGTGTTACCAGCTGTTTCTTGGAGCTCGGAGCTTTTACAGAATCCCGTTGTTCTAGGGACCAAACAAAAAGAAAGAACTCCCCACCTGAAGAACATGGGCACCTAGCTTTAAACATGATTTCCAACACTGTTTCCAGTTTTCCCATGCAGCTAAATGCTTGTTACTGGGTTTTTTCTTATGGTATGGTACTACCCAGATGCTGAAGGGCCCTGTTGCTCTACTTCTTACACAAACATTCTGTTGTTTTTCACATTCCACTCTAATTTTTATTTAGTTTCTTTTTATTTTTGATTTTTTTTTCGTGTTTAACCAGAGAACTTTACTAGCATCCAGTCAGATTTTCCAAATTTTGAATATTGTCCCTTTAAATAACAAGGTCACAATATTTGCTGTTTAACCTCTCTAAGGAAACTCATTCTGTACCTCCCTGTGGGAGCAATTATTTATTGCAACAACAACAAAAACATTTATTGTGACAATTAATATTTTGAGGTTGATAATTTAGGGCTTCACACGTGGTTAATAAAACTGTGCTTTGCATAAGTTCGGTGAATGTTAGTGGAGTCACATATGGGATAAGAAATTAAATTAAGAGGGCTGAGTATGAACTTGTGTGATGGAGTGTTCTGAAATCCATGTCAAGCCCATCCAGTGAGGTGGAGGTGCTGGCATGTGAGGGAGCGGATAACCCAGCAGTGAGTTGTGTATGCAGTGCAGGTTGGTGTCTCCCCACCATTTCTTGAACAGACAGGGGCTGGAAGCTCCTGACAGGTACATCCTGAGTGCAGTAATTTTCAGACTGTGCTAATGAACAAGGCCATCTGTGATGATAAAAATACTCATCTCCTTGACAGTGCAGTGAGGTGGTTGGAGCTGCTTCAATTTTTAGCTGAATGGGAACACAAGGAATGAGTCTCCTGCTTTCCCTCTTCTGGCACATCCTCGTCACGTGCCAGTCCTGAGCCATCAGTGCTGGGCAAATTGAGAGGAGATGGGGCTGCCCTTGCAGGGACCCACTGTCCCAGAGACCTTGATCCAGACCCGCCCTCTTGGTGCATGGATTGGCAGGAGGAGCCCTGTCAGCACTTTTGGTGCACACCAGGTCATGAAAGGGCCCACCTTTCTGAAACTGTGACTTGGCGTGGAGCTGGCAGGAAAGTTGAAAGTGAATCATGAAAGGAATCAGATTCCCTGCCATATACTGTGCAGCTGTATTTTCCTAGTATTGCTGTTCAGACTAACAGCCCTTTTCCATCAGATTTTAACCCTTTTTGAAGATAGATAAGTTTCTGTCACTGACCTTTGACTTATGATTCTGGGTGCTTTAGAAATTGTCTAAGAATAAAGCTGGCACCTAAAACTGCATCACTGGAGGTGACCAGACTTTTTTTTTTCTGATGAAATGCATTTGCTTTGAATATTTTATTAAAATCATAACTTCCCAGTTAACAGTTCAGCAGAATGTGTTCTGGCGAAAAAACTGCTTTTATTTATGTATGTGAGTTAAATTTTTTTCAGTAATTTTAGACATAAAATACTTTTTATCAAGGAAAAAATTTACATTATAAGTTACAATACAACATCTAAAATATGGGACACTTGCTTTGACAAGAATGACCCTCTAAAATTTTTATACTGGAAGAAATTCCAAATGCCACACATAATTCAGATTGGTGAATGACTTGAAGCTGTGTCGGGAGGTTTAGGTTGAATACTGGGGAAAGGTTCTTCACCCAGAGGGTGGTTGGGCACTGGAACAGGCTCCCCAGAGAAGTGGCTACAGCACTAGCCTGACAGAGTTCAAGAAGCACTCATACAACACTCTCAGGCACATGGTGTGATCCTTGGGACTACCCTGTTCAGGATCAGGAGTTGGATTGATGATCCTTGTGGGTCCCTTCCAACTCAGCATATTCAGTGATTCAGTGAGGAAAAGTCCATCCAGATCAGCATGCTGACTCTCACAGTGACCAACAGACCATCCTTTATGAAACAGGTAAGACAAAGTTTAAGCCTGCATGTTTTTCTCTGTGAAACACTCTCCTCACTTACAGCTCTCACACGATGAAAGCACATCCTCTTGCAGTGGTATGCAGGATGTGGCATGGGATAGCCCCCTCAGAACCAATCCTCCATAATTTTCCATAGCACTTTTTGAAACAGGGGAAGTTCATACTGTCAGCTTCTGTGGCATCCTGTGGACATAAGGTCTACTGTTTATTAGAAACTGAAAGTGAGACCTCTCTGGCAACTTTCAGCTGGGTGTGGACATAAAGTATGGAGTGGAGCAGCTGGCAAAGAAGCCTGCTTGCCCCTTGCTTCAGCAAAGCACTTTCCCAGTGTGTTTTCCCAAGTGTGTTTGTTGATCGTTGTAAACTGTAAAAAAATAATGCAATTTAAGTGCTGGAAGTATGCTGTCCCCATTTTTATACTGAGACTTAATTCTTTATCTCCTTCTTATGTATTTTTAGTCTGGACCAGCTTAATGAAACAAGCAGTCCTGACACTAGGAGATTAATTTAAAACCCACTGCACACAATCTTGTGTTTTGCTTTTGCTCTGTAACTCTTTTTCCTCCTCTCTTAAAATTAAAATGAAATGGCCTGAAAGTCATTCCAGCATAAGGGACATCTGTCACTTATGATCTAGGAATTCTAATTTTTTCCTAGAACTGATTTATTCACAGTCAGTCAGCTTTTGACACTAAGCTCCCATTGCTTTGCGGGCTCATGGAGCTCTTTGAATCAAATTTATTTCTTCTGTTTCTGCTAATGCTACTATCCCACCCATTTGCTTGTCGAAATGTGTATGGACTTTGATTGTTTTTGAGATGAATTGGATTGGCTGGCTTGACTGCTTATAGAGATTGTGATGGGTTATGAGAAACAATAGATGACATGACTTTCTTATCTCAGTTGTGCATTGAAGAACTTTAATAACATTGTGAAACTGGCCCAGAATTGTTAATATTTCTTCTTTAAGACAGGCCAATGAAAATGTCATTTTGAAACGGTTTTCAGTTATAGGACTGAAAAAGTGTAGCAATCTAAAGGTAAAATGCTTCCTTCTCATTTACATTAGCTGTAAAACAAAGAAGCTGTTCAGAAATTGTTTTGTCAAGTGAAGAGGCTATTAAAACAATCTAACTCCATGGTAAACTCTTCCCTCTTACGATTTGTATAATTTTTTGATGAGGAAGGTGGTCAGACATGAAAATGTCCATACTTCTCTGTTTGCTGCAAAACCTTTGACTTGGTTTCTAAACCACACTAAGTCATAACTGGAATAAAATGCATTTGATTAATTTTTACATTACAAGATGGGAATACTTGGACACAACTCAGTTTGATTTTCAGGAATGCATTTTTTCCTACCTCTTTGTTCCACTGACTAAAATTAAATGTTGGTTATTCACAATATATTTTTATGCTTTTCCTCATTTGCTTATCTGAGTTCTTGGGTGACTGCGCTTTTCATGGCATCTAATCTGAACAGGAATGATGTCAGTAAATAGCGCTTTTCCTTCGGATGGTTGAATTAAATCAGACACATTCAGGCATTCTTTGCCTTACTCTTTCCTGTCCTGGCACTTGCAGCTTGACAATGCGTGGAGTCAAGCTAAGGTTTTATTGATGTGTCTCTTTGAAGAGGCTGAATGGACTTAGAAAGAAGGGGAGCAGCTGGAGTGTCTCCCTGTGGATTGAGAGGGCTTTGTGCAGGAGCTCTCAAGTGCATGGCTGGGAGTCAGAGCCTGGAAGAGCACCTGGGTGTGCCTCTGAGCATAAACACTGCTCTGAGGGGCATTATTGCTCTGAGGGGCAGTGAACGCGAGGGCTGGCACTACTTGTGTTGTCAGCTTTCAGTTGTAAGGCCACTTGTACCCAGCAACACCACACTTCCTGCTAACCCTAGTCCTGGAACATGCTCCATGCCTGAGAGCAAGCCAGTTACCCCAGGTTGTTTGCAGAACTGTCCTGTGCAGCCAAAGAGCCCACACAAAAGAGGAAGCTTATCACTTTCCCCTCCACCTTAAAATTTGTCTTCAAACCTCAAATTAGGACCATGGGGTATCCTTTCTGTTAGGTTTCAACTGTAGATTAGTAGTTTTAGATCAGTTTTTGACTACTTGGCTTGTTTCCTCCAATCAGGTCTCATAAATATCTAGTCTTTTGAATTTAAATTGTAGTTGACAGCATGGTTTGACTCTAAGTATGTTAATTTATTCATGCTCACTGGGCATGCATCCTGTCCTGAATTTTTCATCCTTTATTTCCACAGAAGCAAAGCTCTGAAGTTTTGAGACTCTCTATGAAATAAAAACTTTGCTGATGTTTAGCTGGGCCATGGACCCAGATGAAATAGGCAGTTAATAGCAAATTACTTTGCCTGAGACTTGTACCAGCATTTGAACTGTTTATATTCTGGGAAAGTAGCTGAATCAGACATTGTAGATTTTGCAGGTCATAAGACTCTAATCAAGGAGAATACTACTATGGAATAACACTTAGCTGATTTTGCATTAGTAATGCAGTAGTATGAAAGAGTGAGATAATAGTCATTTGCAAAAGTCAGGACCCTAAAGCCAGGTGCTGATTTGTTAGTACCTAGCAAGGTGTAGTGTTTCTGCTACCTCCGAGCAGTATTGGAGGTAAGTTTGACTAAGTAATGTTTTGTGGCCTTTTACTCTTGCTAAGTATGTGTGATATTCACCCTGCTCTACTCCAGGGTCTTCCAAGAGACTGACAATGTCAGTAACAGCAGATCACCTCTAGTCAAGCAGGTGGCCCAGTAGTGCTAATCATTGTTTCAGCATGTGTTTTGCATTGATGAAATGGTTGAGGAGGCCGGAGTACTCACTCAGAAAGGATGAGCCTTTCCCTTGCAGTTTAGAGTGTTGAGGTTGGAGTCACAATTCAAGTGTACAGTCCAGCCAGGCAGACCCAGTGGTTGCATAACTGGATTTGCTGCTCTGGGAATATTCCTTTGTCACTTGAGGGTTCTTAGGGCATGCTAAGGTAGAAGTTATCTCACTAAGTGATATATTAGATGTAGAAGTTACATGAACCACAAAGATGCTACTTAGAAAGAACATAGGGATGAGCCCAGGTTCTTCTGCCTGTGCTAAGCAATCACAAAAAAAAAAAAAATTAGACATGTGTAATGTGCTGTGGTGAGGACCCCACAAATTTTGTAGTTTTTCATTCTTCATTTTTTTTAATATGCCCTATATAATCATATATATTCACATTCTCTCCAGCTAGATTATCTAAGATACATTTCCTTAAAAAGGCGTATAGTATTTCTCTCACATTGTCATGATTAAAGAGAGTGAAACAACTTAACCAAAAAAATAATATTTATATTATTTGTTCCTGTTACTAACCTTTGGCTTTTATAAGTGAGGACTTAGACTGAGTATCTGAGAAAATAATTAAATGTTCTTTTTCCACAGACATGGGACAGGCAGTAAGAAATTCCTAACACATAATTTTCCTCTTAAAAAGGAATAAAATTTTTCCTCTTTGCAGATTGCAAACAAATAATTATAATAAACATTTGGTTCTTCAACACCTCAGAAAGATGTAAACATTTTAAAATTTGGTCCTAGATGAAGACATACTGAAATATTATTTTCAACATTTTGATCAATGTAGTTTCTTTCTGCCTTGTGAGTTTTATATATATTAGGGTTTACTCTTTCTTTCTTTCTTTCTTTCTTTCTTTCTTTCTTTCTTTCTTTCTTTCTTTCTTTCTTTCTTTNTCCTTCCTTCCTTCCTTTCCTTCCTTTCCTTCCTTTCCTTCCTTTCCTTCCTTCCTTTCCTTCTTTCTTTCTACAGAAATTGATCTTCTTGGTTACACTGGACAGCTGCTTTTTTCTGTAATGATTTTCGTTCTGTTGTGGGCTCACTGGAAATTGCTCACAGCAGGATTTATACAACTTAACAGGAATAAAAACATATTTAATTTTCATTTTCACATTACCTTTCTTTTTCTTTGACAATTTAGAGATTTAATCCTTTTCTCCTTTTCCTAGAAGGGGCTATTATGAACTTCCTGTGTGATCTTCATAAAAATGACTTCAGCTATTATTTTCTGTATCCTTCTGACAGTATCTTCCTAGGAATATTCCAGTGGAGTGGCTTTAGTGGATTGCTGTCACCACTGGAGTTGGTAGGATCTGTTAATGTCATGTCTCAGTACTTCAGCTTTGTACTTCACTCCTCAAATGCTGAACTGGTAGCTTTAAAAATGTCTGTTCTGGTGAAAATGCAGGTCTAGAGGATCCCACTTGAGACAGTACAAATAATAAATTGAAGTGTTTAAAAAAAGATGGTTTACATTGACAAGCTGCAAAATAACTGCCTCTCAAAATTCATAAAATAAAAGCCTAGAGCATAAAAATATTTGGCCTGTGCTCTATTTGGAAGAATTTGAAGACTGACCCCAGATTTGCAAACTGTCTATTAATAAATCGATTTCTTAAGGAGGTAATTGAATGGGCAAAGATATTCAAACTGAGGTAACTTCGAAGTCTTCAGTCACAGCTGTTGAAGGGCAGATATGCCTATCCCAAAACAGAAGTGAAGTCATGTCCAGTGGCTAGAGGAAGAAAGTAAAAACTGGGCAGACCTCTTTTTTGTTCTGTGTGTCATGGAGGTAGGCCCTCACAGCACCTCGGCACATGGTGTTGTTTTGGCCCTGTTTGAGCAGGGAAGTTCAGTGATAGTGAGACATGGGCTGCAGGATGGGCAGGAGGTGTGGATCAGGGGGTGCAGTTATGTTCCCTCCTTCCTCTGATGCTAGGGGTCTTGGCTGCTTAAATTCTCCTTTTGATCCTACCCCCCCAGAAGGGGTGTTGTATTATTTCAGTTGTCACGTAGCTTCTCCTTAACAGGACAACCTTGCTTAGAAAAGGGTGATAGTGAAACTGATCTCATACAATATAGCACAGGCTGATTTCTTGTATTACTGTAACACTTTCCAGTGAATGCTAAATTAATTATATTTTATATGTTTAACTTAAAAGAATTGTTACAAAATTTTTTTTGGGTAAAAGTTGGTATTTTCTGCTTGGTTACCTTAAAGGCACCCAGCAGAGGGAATGTTTGAACGGATTAACAGAGCCTGGGGATTGTTTTGGCTGTACTTGCTGTGGCTCAGAGTCCTTTGCTGTGCAGATTTTTAGGTGACTCCCCTGTGAAAGTACATTCTGCCTCCATTTCTCCTCATGCAGGACATTGCATCTGGTAGAAGTCAGGCAGAAGTAATGAAGAGCTCCCGTATTCTCAGAGTTCTTTTACTGCCAGGAGAGGAGAGCTACCAAGAAAGGAACAGATGAGGCTGTATTAATTCCAGCTCCACTGAGACTCAAGGGGAAAAATACCAGTGCTTGGCAGGTATTAAAGGAGATAGTTCATACTGAAAGAACTTTGATTTTTCAGCTTCACTGAATTGTATTTATTTTTTCATTTTAAAGGAAATATTGCTATAAAAATACTGTCTACAGCAGGGATGTGAGTGCTTTGCACACAAGCAGTGTTGTTTAATTTTTATGTGAAAGAAGCATGGAGCATATCATTAAAAGGGCATCAAATTTTCTCACTCATCTCAGAGGACTGCTGTGCTGATTCAGTCTATTTCCTCTTTGCTCAGGAAGGCTTCAAATTCAGTTATTGGATAACTTCTGTTCTGTGTCTTGAACATTCAGTTTCTGGCATTTGTTCCTGGGAATAGAAGCATAAAATAACAGAATATTTTCTGTCAGCCAAAAATGCAGAAACCTCTGAGAGGTTTCCTAGCTATGTTCAGCAGCATCAGCGGGTCCTGAAAGGCTTTTGGAACCATTTTGGGTGATGGGGAACTCCACAGAGAGTTCTAGGGACATGGGAATAACACCAACAAATACATGAACAGTATTTAAAAATAACTGATTTACTGCTTAAATTCTGTTTTTTTCCCATGATGTCATATAATTATCCAGGGGCTCACTGAACGTATTGAACACACCAGGGTGCCACACTGGACTAGCAGGACTGGAAGAACCACCCTAGCAACCCACTGTTTCCACTGTCCAGAAATTACACATTTTTGTAGTAGAATGTTACTAGTTCATTCTATGGGTACTGGTGTAGTCAGATGTTCAGGTATATAAAAACAAAGAATATAAAAGTGACAGCATAAAACCAAAGAGAAGTACCAGTGGCTGTAGTCAGGACCTCCTGACCCCTAACTGATAATTAAAATCTAATTACAATTTTAAACTAAGTGTATGGTGCTGCTACTGTGGGACCAGAACCTGGTACCTTTGTTCAGAGTAAGTAAGATGTTACGTCTTCATTTGCCTTACTAGTTATCATCAGCCCAGTTTCAAAAGGATTTCTTTGGAAGAAGGTATTTATTTTGAGTAAGGAGAAGAAAATAGAGACTCATTTGACATTGAGATAGCTGGGGCTGTTCAGCCTGGAGCAGAGAAGGCTCTGGGGAGACCTTATATCAGCCTTCCAGTACCTAAAGAGGGGCTACAAAAGAGCTGGCAGAGGGACTTTTTACGAGGGCATGTAGAGATAGGGCAAGGGGGAATGGCTTTAAAATGAAAGAGAATAGGTTTAGAATAGATGTTCTTTTCTGTGAGGGTGGTGAGGCACTGGTTTCCCAGGGAAGCTGTGGATGGTCTGTCTCTGAGAGTATTCAAGACCGGGTTCAGTGTGGCTCTGAGCAACCTGATCTACTGAAGGCATCCCTGTCCATGGCAGGGTAGGTGGAATTAGAGAATCTTTAGGGTCCCTTCCAAACCAAATCTTTTGATGATGATGATGATGTGCAGAAAATACATTTGATGACTGCTCCTACAAATGCCTTGAGTATGAAACTCTTTTGGTAGCAGAAGCGGTTCATATGGCATGTTCTGGGAATTAGACTTTTGTTTCTAAATAGGAGCGTTAGTGTTGTCAATACTGTATTACTGAATTTTTTTAGTTTAAGAGAGATGCAATCATAAATAATCCTCTTCTTTTCTTTTTTAGAAAAAAAAGCCATTTAGTCTAAAAGAGAATTTACCGTTCAACAAATTGCGACTTAAAGTGTTGTATAAACATCATATTTTTGAATGTGTTAATTTGATTGACATTTTAAGACTTCTTTCTATAGCCACTGCAGAAGTAGAGATTGTACCATTAATTATGGGAAATGTCCAAAAAATCAACATTTAATAATCAGAAGTGACTAACATATTGTTTCACACCTATGCCAAAGTACAGCTCTACAAAATTATGAAGTGAAGGAACTGATTGATCACCCACCCAAATGTTTATTTCTGGATTTTTTTTCAGCTACAAATGACTTTTGTAGGCTAAAACCAAGGCTCCTTTCACTAAGAGATCTTACAGTGAAGTTGTCAAATGCTGCTCTAAGTGATTAATATATATAAGTTTTATATATATATATATATATATAAGTTCAGTGTGAAGTCAAGGAGAATTTGACCAAGATCCAAGGAAATAGGGCAGATCCAAGATACTGTTTTAAGATGTTTTAATTGAAATATTTGTTATAATGAATCTTAATGTACCTTAATGCAGGCATTATTTTGCAAATTCATAATATAGAAGGAATTAACCTGCAATCTGATAGGGGAAGCAACGCCTGAGTGAGGTGTTGAGATGATGAAATGAAAAGTTTCATCTGTTCATTTTTCAGTGGCACAGATAAAAATCTTCTCTACAAAATGTCCCATCAGCAAAGCTCTTGGCATTGAATCTTCACTCAAGGTAGGTGCTTCTATGGGAACAGTCTTGCTGGGTGAAACTTCAAAGGATGTGTTATAGCCCATTGCTGCAACACACTGAACTCACCATTGGTGGGGCTGGCCAGGAGTATAGTGGGCACACAAATAACTCTAAAAGATGCAGTGGGGTATTTTTCTGGAATTTGTGGATGAGCACCATCCACCTCTACACTGGTGCCATGTGGCCAGTGAATGAGGAGCCAAATCATGGCTGGTGGTGTGACATGACTCCTGAGTCATGCTGGTACCAGGGGGTTGTTGGCTGAGCAGTGCTGCAGCTTTCCCCAACAGCGGGTCAGCAGCCTAATCAGTATCACCAGGAAAACAACCTCATCAAGGTTCTTGGGCATGGAAGTTGTTCAGATTTCTCCCAGAGTGTGAGTGGCTGGTTAAGAGCTAATGGTCTTACAGAAGTGTGTCTGCCTCCAGACTGATTACATCGAGGAAGGGATGTTGTAGATCTGGGTGAGCTCTTGTTTCTCAGCTGGAAGCTCCATTTCAGACCTCAGGCTCCTTCTGTACCTCAGCTGAGTGAGGTCCACTGCTACATGCCTGAGTCTTGCAGAAGTGCAGTTGCTTTTTGAAATTATTACAGATATCCTTCTGTTCCATTCAGCCCATCCCAATCTTGTTGCATCACTGAGTCAGATCAGTCATATTCTGTATAAGCAGACAGCTAACGCTACTTTCTCTCAAAAGAAAGAGCTGTGATGAAGAATAAATGTTTTAAAATAATGTTGCAAATTAACTGTATCAATGAGTAATTAAATGAGCTGACTGTATGCTAAGCAAAGAGCACATCTGTCTACTCTGACGCTTCCACTCATTTTCATACTCTCTATTCTGCATGTCCAGCTCTCTAAATCAGGACCCTGGATCTTCAGCTGCTGTGAAGACTGGATGTTTTTGAAAAAATACTCTGGGACATGCAGCTCTCAGTTTGCCTACCTCGTAATCCCTTTGTCTGTTATTCCCTTTGGTTTATCTGTATTTCATGAGCTGTTAGGAACAGAGGGCATCCTTGTCCCCTCTGTGTGGTTAAGGCTTACAGGTGCAATATGCTTCTCCTTGAGCAAAGCACAGCTGAGGTTCTTCAGGGTTTCCAGGTCCTTGCCTGCTGAGAAGCTTCAGACCTTTATTTGTGATAGCCCTGGAATTTTAAAATAATTGTGCCGGTTGCTCATCCAAATTAATGGAAACACCACAGCAAATTTTTATTCCCTTGAATAGTCTTCACAGAAGCCGCTACTCAGAAGTCTGCCCTAAGCAGATGAAAGAGTGTTTTCCTACTGAGGGTCCTTTCCTGAAAGGAGACTTTTTTGTAACACTTTGCCCAGCTATGCAATATTCAAATTTATGACAGAAATAGCTAGTTGCCAGATCAGAGATGACCTTAAGCTTCCCTCTGTTAATTGCTTTATCCGGTGGATTATGCAGCCAGTGTTAGTGATTGCTGTTCAGGCAGAGCTTTCGCACATGACTGGGGAAGCAGAAGGATTGCATGTGAAGGAAAAACAGATTCCATTTTCTAACAGGCTGAACGAGTTATTAACATTTTTAGAGTATCTGCATGTGTTTCTGAATTGTGTCTGCTGAAGTGAAAACTGTAGAGATGATCAATGTTTGATGATGTGTTGTGGAATTAGAAAAAAAGACATAGTTTTTGATCTCTACATGGATTAAAAAGCATGAGGCTTACTGCTTTGAAAGAAGTGTTGTGTGAATCACAAAAAAAAAATGCCTTGGATGTTTTAGTTTAACAGATCTTTTCCTGTGTAATTCTTCAAGCATTTGTATTTGTATGTAGTAATCTACCTGAAGGCTGCCTGGTGCTTTCCCACTTGGGTTAGAGAAAATTAACAGAATTAAGGCATTCTGCTGAACAGGACTGATAGCCCACAGTGGATTATAAAGGCCATGAGTAAACGCATCTTCCCCCTAGCAGAATTAAGACTGAGAAATTATTTTTAATTTGTAGGTTTCTTTCCTTTGAAGAAATATATCAGTAAAGGATAATTGTCAATCTGCTACTGCAGATCTGTCAGAAGAACCTAATAATATAACTCTATGTTCTTGTTCATGAAAGTGATCTAGATTTAAAATAACCTCTCCCAGAGGAGTGGGAGTGGAAGGTTTGTTTTAAACTGGGATCAGAAACATCTTGAAAAGTTTACCTAAGTGCCCTAGTTACTGGGACCCATTTACTGTTAGTAAGTTTGTTGCAGATATATTTTTGCAAAAGGTAGGGGTTTGGAGAAAGCTAAAAAGCTTTAGGAAACAAATTAGTTCTTACACAGGCAAACAACAGCCAGAGAGAGTCTTGCACTTGACACTGCACTTGCACAAGAGCTTGGTGCACAAATGCTTAAAAGTGCTGATCTTTGTTGAAAGAAATGTCCTGTCTCCACTAAATTCCACAGGATTTGTGCAAATTACTATAAAAGAGGCGGGCAGGATTTTAGGTAAGGTGAAAACAAACAAAAATACATCCCTTGAAGTAGCCTTGTGTTAGAATTACAGACCACTGTGCTATACAACTAAAATCAGATTGTAATTCAGACAGTCTGATTTTCTGCTACCTTGCATTTTGTTTAAGAGAGAAAGAATAGTTCTATAGCAGCCTTTCTTATCTGCTTGGCACTGGAGTCTGAAATGAATAGGTGAAGAAATATATTTTTGCTTATACAATGTAATGCAGCTGATAGTCCACCAAAGTACTTTTAAGAGTACCAGTTTCCTGGATTTCTTTTTTTATTTCTCATTGAAGAGTTTTCATTTTCTATTTAAAGATTTCTGCTAAGTAAATAGAAACACATGAGTAAAATCATCAGCACATATTTTGGCTGTACCACTATTGATATTTAAAAATTCAGAATTTTCTTACTTCTGAATTTTTTAATAATATCATATTTTAAAATTATATCTTGATTGATTTGAAATGTGGCATGTAGCCATTTTTGCATTTGGAAAAGCATAACGTGTGTAATCCTTGTTTATACCATGCCCTTTAGTTGATCACAATGTGTACATTTTAACACAGTGCACCTTCTGTAGACACTCTGGCAGTAGATGGAAAAACAGTAGTGAGGCAATATATATCATTATTTTCATATGCTTGTGTAGGGAAAAACTCTGAGAAAAGTGAACATAGATTTTCGGAGTTCACTGGAATGGTGTGTAATGTACCTGTGTACTGTAAGGCATTTGTAAAATTTTCTTTTGAAGAGTTGGCTTACCAGTGTCAAATGAAACAGTTCCTTTCTTCATTTTACCAAAAAACCCCTTATTTATTTCCTATTCATGTTAAACATGGAAAGCAATTTGATATACACTGCATTGAGTCTTCTTAGATGATAGATAATATTACCTCTGAGTAATTTAGATTTTTGTTCAGGACAGTAGGCAATAGAGGAAGCACCCATGAGGGGTAGAATTGACCTTGAATTGCCCTTGTTACTTATTTGGCATCACTGGTTTGTGATGCCACTGTTACTGGCTGGCAAACTCCCCTAATGCTTTTACTATATAGATTTTAATTAGAGTTTTAAAATTTTTTCTTATTTCTTCTTTTTGAGAATACAGATCTCTGGAATCATATATAGTCCACTTAGTGCGTGGTTTTCTTGTAAAATTAAGTGTTGTCTGTACAGCATTCTGTGTAAATCAGTAAGAGTTATGTGTTAGACACTGCACAGTACTAAATAGAGTGGAGCTATTACAATTCTATCTTCAAATATGAACGAAGATATGAACAAATACTGTTCGTATGAAAAGAAAGTCCTGAATCCTTTTTATACATCTGTCAATCCTGCCATCTTCTGCTCAAGGACTGGAGGGAGAAAAGCCCTATCCCTTTGGGCTCAGTCATGAAGCTCAGCACCCAGGCTCCCTGTTTTACAAGGCAGCAGGTGTGATGAATTGTTTAAATGTGAAATATTTTTCTTTTCTTTTCCTTACATCCATAAAGAGGCTGGTCAGCCACAAACCACCTCATTGTACTATGCAACTTAGAAGTTTCACTGTCTCTAACTGAAGTAGGAAGGGAGAAAGGAACAGAGAAAAATTATTTTAAAAGGTCTAAACTTTTCTCATATAACTTGATGACTGGAGTGTAGTTATAACATTTGACTTTTTCTATTGGTTCTTTTCAGTTATGATGTGACTGTCTAAATATTATTTGTTTATTAATGGACTCTTTCACAGGGGTGATAAGCTATAGTAATAAATATGATACTGGGATTTGAGAAAGTTGGTGTGTTTGGCCATTTCAAATATTCAATGAGAACAAAATGTTTTCTTTGTTTTGGTATGAAGCTATTGGCTAGATACAACATCACATGGTAAGCCATGCTATGTGTTGATACAAGGCCAAACCAGCAGTCCCAATATAATTTTCACAGTCCAAACCATTTATAGTTTGTTCTCAGATCCAGTCAACAAAGACTTTGAGCTGAATCCATCTCCTGGGACAGCAGAAAGCCCTGCCAATTAGAAGCCCTTAAGAATATCTAAGAAAATATTATCATATTAAACCCAGTAAGATTCTTCTTTTAAAATAGGTAAGATTTAATGGCAAATGAGTATCAGAAAAAAAGCTGTTGTAAGACAGTGCTAGAGTGCTAGGAAGCACAAGCGTAAAGCAGTAACAAATAGAAAAGTGATTCAGCCTAAGGAAGACATGGCAATGCAGGACACATTCTGAAGAGTCAGGGTAGCAGTGGCAGCTCTTCAGAGTCTTTAGAGCTGAATCTACCAGGAGAAAAGGCAACAGAAAAATCAATAAGCCTGTTATAAAATTGTACTGACTATCTTTTACAACCAAAGCAAAAACGGCCTCTGTATTTTGCATTTGGAAGTTTGTCTGCAAGGGCAAGCCTTTAGAACCAGAAATGGCATCTGTAATCCTGTCAGTGTGCCATGCCATGTTCTTGCTCTGCTGTGAGGCACTAAATACATCAAGTGGCATGTGTGTGTCTTTCCCCCCCGCCCCTTTTACAATTTAGCTCAGAATCCAGTGTCTAGATATACTGCTTTGTAGATTTACTACTTCTGCAGTATAAAACTATTACATAACCCATGTAAGATTGTCTGGATCTTGGAATTTTCTTAAAATATCATATCTTTTGATGGGGATGAAGGAGATGAGGAAACAGAAATACCTTTTTGGTTATGGATTAAGGTGGTTTAAATTTCACTTTACACTGCGAATGCAAAGGGTCTGGGGCTAGTTCTAGCTCCTTGCAGGATTTATGAAAAGGGACCTGTTTGGATAAAGCCCCCATGTACTCATGCTCAGGTAGGTCTGTATTGTTCTCATAGTGAAGTTGAGTCTTAGAGGCACACACAAAAATTCTGCTTATAGCTATTTGCAGCATAAGTATGAAGTGCCACAACCAAAATCTGCCCTTTAATTCTTTGTTCAATTTGAATTGCTTTAATTAAATAAGAATATTTATGAGTTATAATTAATGCCTGCATGAACCATGATCCATTTCAGACGGAGTACAAAGGAAGACATGGAATTGAAGATAAAAGTTTGACCTTCATATCTGACAGAGAAAAAAACCCTCAAACTTAATATGGACTTTATCCTGTTTGAGGCAGGATCATCTTTTTTCTCTGTGATGTAGCTCAACAAAGTACCAATCTAATAAATTAGTTTCCTGCGCACACTAAAATGTTAAAAAATAAACTTAACAGATAAAACCACATCTCTACCAGAATCAAGGAATGTATAATTCATGGACTTTGTTCATCAGAATTTATGTCAACATAACAAAATTTATAAATAATAGGCACTCACCCAAATTTATAAATAATAGGCACACAAAATGTTTCTTGTCTGCTGGTTCAGTGTTCCTGGGTGCTGAGTGAGGTGGCTCTTACTGGGGAAGACCATGACGGTGGTGCTGCTCTGCTGAAGGCACCTATTCTGATTTCAATTTACCACACATACACCTGCATTTGAATCTGTTTTTATAAGAGTAGTTACGACTCTCTCATGCCCTCATCTCAGGGGCTATACAGCCTGACAAACATTTTAATAAGTGTCTGTTTTCCTCCTTATCCTTTCACATTTTTGGAGTACTACCTTGCTTTTAATAATATCAGTTAATGTGGTAAAAGTTTTCCCTCTCTTCCTTCTAGGAGGTAAAACACTCAACAATCTTTCTATGGAAATCTTTATTACTTAAATTGTATTTAGTGTTTGGTAATGTCACTGCATTTCTCCTTTTCAGAAAAAAAATCAAACCAGCTGTTTTAAACGTTTATAATAAATAATACTTCCTTTTCAAATCTAGAATTTTGGTTTAGAGTCACTCTATAGCAAATTAGAGACTGCTGGGACACATTAGAGACATTAGCTATGTTTCTGTCTAGTAAAATGGGCATTGGTCCCATTTGTAATCAACAAGAACATAATTTGGAAAGAATAAATGAATTGCTCACAGCTGTTAGGTGAGTAAATAAACTATCTAAAGGATTGTAGCTGTGTTCAGCTCATTGTTTTAACTATATTCAACTTTTTTAATACCTCTGTGTAGTTTTCCTATTGCACTAATCTGTAATTTACTCCTTTTTCAATATTCTGGGTATTTTTATTTTCCATTTCATCTTCTGTAGCAATTATTTTTGGGTTTTTTTCAGTTCTTCTGACTTTACTAAACAAAATTTTTATTGTGTTGACTGTTTTTCATAATCCCAATAACTGCATATTCTTAGGACCCTAAAGGCTCCAGTTTCCCATGATTGCAGCTAAATTTTTCAGAAAATGAGCAAGTGCCATTTTAAATTGTTCAGATTTTATTTATTCACGAGTTCTCCTACCTGCAAGAATGTCCCAATATGTTACTCCCCTGATGGTCGGAGTAATTATCTTCCTGTTTAAATATATTTGTTGTTATCTTGTGTGTGTTTGTTGTTGTGCGGAGTGTTGAAGGTACTCCTAAGGCACAGTAATCTAGGTCCTGATGGCTTCTTACAAGATGCACAATATAGATGACCATGCCCTTGGGAGAGGAAGATTTCATTATGTAAAAGACTCTCAGGTGACATATGAGACCAGTGGGAATAGTCATGTTCTTTTTCCCCTTCAGCTTAATTATAGCTTAGCTTATAATGTTCTTCTATCCCAACCCAGTAAGCCTGTTGAAAGCTCAGAGGTTTGAGATGGCATGTATGGAAAGCTGACGCACACCACAAGTTTGCATTTCTGGGTGCTTTGCTTTAAGTGTGTGACAATTATGTTGTTTCTCTGGCTGCTACTGTTGTGTTCTTCTAAAGCCATGCATGGGGTTTTTTATTAACAGGAATTAGCTTAAACCTTTTTTCCCTGACATTTTAAATCTATGACATTCAGGGTGGGTCAGAACCAAAAATATTTGATTTGATGTGCTGTAAATATGTACTGAAAATCCTGCGTTGGATTTGTGTTACAATTATTGACAAAATTAAGGATTGGAGCAGACCCATTTTCAAGACCAAATAATAATGAAAACAAATCTTTGTGAATAAAACTAACTCCATACTTGAAAAATAAGTTCCTGATTTTACAGCAGAATTATTCTACTCGTTTCAGAGCAATAAAATGTACATAAAATATATGTAATACTAAGATGAAACTCTTAATCTAGGTCCTAATTCTGTCTCAGGAAATACTGCTGACTGAAAGTCACATAACTTTTGTTTTGATGTTTCCAAGGAAACACAGCTTGCTTCCACTGCCATGTGTGGAAGATCTGTATTTTTTGTCATTGTATAGTTCTTTGGATTGCTTTAAAATTCCCTTCTGTGATTATTGCATATTCCACTCTGCATCTGCAATGTCTTTGCATTGAATTGAACCAGGCTCTATTCTAATCTTGATTTACTTAGGCATCACACAGATTCAGCTGTCTTCCAGGCACAGTACATTGTAGCTGATTTTACATTTCAGTTTTTGTTACTGGTTGGTTGGTTTTTTTCCCCAACACTAAATGCTTCCATCACTCAAGCTCTTTTTCTCCTACACGCTTCTGCAAAATGGTTCCTATGGTGACACGGCTAAATATCTCTCTGTGTGCCTTGCCTTGCCCTCTGTCATCTTTGCCTTCAGGAGAAAAGGTGGCATCATGACATCCCATCCACACTGCTTTTATAACAAAGCTAAATTAACATTTTTTGGTATATTCTTTTCCTACGGAGCGTTTTCAGTAACATTTTTTATTCATTGAGGTTCTTAGTTAAATAGCAGTATGCATGAACTTTCAGTTTTAGTTCACTCTCTGTGGCTTTGCCCATATTTCTTCACCTCTGTAGAACTTACCTCCATAATTGCTCTCTGCCTGCAGTACCTGACATCTCTAATGCAAAGGGCACCCTCCAGATGACCATGCTCTTGACTTCAAAAGTGCTTCAAAGGATCGATTACAATTTGAGTAAATGGCTTCATGTTTGTGAGGGTTGCACTCATGCATATTTATATTACTTTAGAGACCAGAGTAAAAAGGTGCACGGATCAGCTACGAGATGTTAAGAATCAGCTTCATGAGAATGTTTCCATAAGGGCACGGGTATTATTTATAGGGCGTGCACTATGCCAATCTAGCAGTTCACCTGCACACTCCTTGGGAAATGTAAAGTAGCTCAGACAGCTTTTGCTGAGTGTGATACCTTACAATTATTGTGAAGTAAAGCATGCCCTGCAACACAGGTTGTAGTAGATTCCGGCTGCTTTCTTCATGGTGTGTTTTCATACTGTAGCCATTCCTAGACCTGCCTTGGTTCCAAATCTAATGTTTCTGTGACTTTGTATGCATTTTATGAACACTCCTCCAGCAAGATACTTACATTCCAGTTTTGTCTGCCTATAGCTTGTTAAATACAAACATGCCATAGCCCTGGGAATTATTACAGGGTACTTTGGTTTCTCACAGGGAAAACTTCACCTTTGCTGCATTTATCCCAATTTGAGATTTTTCATTTTCTTTTCATTTGTTATTTTTAAAGCAGAATATTCTGGCAAGATCTTTTTTATCTATCCATCTTTCATTTATGATTTATATTGAAGATGTCTGTAGTGCTAATAGCATTGCACATGTAAATCATTATTCCTACTGAGTTCTGCATAACAGCTTTGGAGTAGTTTACATGTGGCACAGTTAACATCTCAATGAAAATGCAACCTTGACTTGTAACTGTGAGGAATTTTTCCAGGTTTGTTTTTTTTTTTTTGGGTTTTGCATGTTTGTTAAACCTCAATAAGGGAGATGAAATATGGAGAAGAATATTAAAGGTAATGTTCAGATTATGCATTATAGAAAATAGTGATTAAATTGTGGTCTAGTTGGAAGGGTCTGTGCATGAATACTGCCTCTGGACTCTTGTATTGCTATTGGCTTTCATAGATCAGTTGGAAAAAGTGTCTATCTCACTATATAATTGAAAGTTTTGCAGTCAATGGAAGGCTGATATTTTTCATTATTTCCATGATTCAGAAGCGAGCATAGGGAAGATCTCCAGAAATACAGGAGAGTTTTCAAAATTCTGAAAGATTGTCATTGATTTGGTATTTTCAGTAGGATCTTTGCTGAAATAAAGTCTATTAACGTAACTTCTTTGAAAATTGGAGTCAAAAGCTTGAAAGTCACATAGCTCCTTGATGTATCTTCAGTAATATTCTTAAGAGTTCTCAGTTTTTAACTGCTAGTAAGACTTGGGGGTTTTTGCTTATAAAAGTTGTCAAGAAATTGCTCAAGTCTGAGTGCCTTCTTTTTTTTTGTGTTATGGTAGAAATTTGAAAGCTAGAGCTTTGCATTGTTAACTATAAAAGATATGAATGGTATTGTAAGAAAAGTAGCTTCATAGCTTGCTGTTGAGCAAGTACAAGATAACTTGTCTCTCAAAAAGTGAGAAATAGGCCTGAAAAGACATCTTGGAAAAAGGTAGATTTTATCTGTCTATAGATCTAGCTCTCTTTGTCCCTCCCTCGAGCTATATTTATATATCTATCTTATCTATTTTATCTATTCTGATAAAACAGGTTCTGTTTGCATTTTACCTTTTTGGGGTTTTTTTTTTGCTCCAGAAAGGTGGGTAGTCGTCATACATACTAAGCCATCTCTTTACACTCAGTTCCCGTGTTTTCACCCAGTAGTGCACCTAGTATCTGGGGCCTGGAATTGTCTGTCCAGACAATAGCAACACAGGCCATATATCTGATAAAATGTGCTGCCAGCTGTCTGATAAACACGTTTTTAAAGGGTCTCTGCATCTGTTAGTTTGGAAGAGTTGACAGAATGGCATAACCACATGCCTGATACAGATGCTAAATTTCAAATTTGTGCTATTATGCGCAAAATTACTGGAAATCACCAAATTTAAGGGCTGTTATTTCCTACTATATTAGGATTGATTTGCTTTAAGCGTGAGGACTTTCTGTTTGTTTGGTGGGGGCTTTTCTTAATGGCCCAAACCATTTTGGTGTCAATTCTCTAATGTCATGATAACCTGAGGGAGATACTGGAAATGGAAAATTTCAGCCTGAATGGTTCAAATATGATAAATTTATGAGCAATGGAAAATGAGATCTCTTAATGGGAAATGTTTGTCACCTTTAGTAGCTAAACAGGCTCGTAATATTGCTTATGCTGCAGAGCGAGCAGCTTTTAGTCACTGTTTTTTAACTTTCTCAGCATGTGAAGGGTAATGCATTTGAAATGATTAGTTGGTTTTAGCTTATGACATTCAGCAGCTCTTTACAGGTGTAATTAGCAAAATAGATGGATAGCAAAATTTGCCACCCGCTTAAGTTAGGTTTACAAGAAAAACACTTTCTCCAAAGTGAAAGGACACAGGCCATGTGTTGGCAGCCTGATTACCTGTGACCATTTATACTTAAAATTTTTCACACAACCCCCCACCCCGACCTTCCACTCCCCAGCAACAACAAAAGATCATAGGTATGTATGTGTCATGTGTATGTAGTGTGTTCACTGAAATGCATTAATTCTCTGAAGCTACTCAGTGCCCCATACCTGAACCTGTGATGGCTTTGTCAGTGCTTCTAAGCTTAGTTTAGTGTGTCTGCCTGGGATGGGAAACAGGGGTTAGAAGATGATACTTAAGAGAAAAGAAGGCAAATAAACTGAGGCCGAAGGTGATGACTCCATCTCTATTGCTCTTTTCCTGTGGGATTGTGGATATTAGGAAATACCAGGACCCAGAGGCAGTAAGTCTATTGTCTGATGCTTAGTAATGTTATTGGGTGCCTAGTTTGAGGTGGGTCCTTTGGGCCCCTTTGAATTATGCAGCTGTCACACAAGTCTCTTTAGTTGCGAAATTTAGATTCCTGACAGTCCTGAACCACTCTGAGGTTCCTGGGATTCCTCCCCTTCCAATGAGGTTAACGCCAAAGTTGCCTTAAATCTCTTCTACCAGGAAGATGCCTGAAGATGTCTGAGTTACTGAGACATAAAGATTACCAGGCATTTGTATTTTCAGCTTGCATTACCATTTTTCAGGAGAATATAATGGTCTGATGAACAGCAAGACAAATATTTCTGAATCATTGTCTGTACCATATTTTTATGCAGGATGTTGTCTCTCTCAGTGACTAGCAGAATATAACTGGAGGCAGTTAAAAGGTGGAATGCACACGAAGTTATTTGGTGGGGAATTTTTTCTGACTTTCTGTCTAGTGTGAGGTGGGAAGGCAGTCTTTTATGGATTAACTTGGGATGTTTTATTATCCATATAAAGGACTAAATGTTTTCTAGCGATTACAAAATCCTTTGCTTGGATGAATCTTTCCAATAGTTGAACAAGGTTATTTTTCAGTTTTAATTAAGAAGAACATTCCCTATCCTGCTTTTAACTCTCTTTCTTCTTTCCTTGAATGTTGCCTTTCTCACTCATTATGGCAGGATCATTAAACTTAAAAGCTCAGTACCTTTAATGTCTGTATTACAGATCCCCTCCAGCCTTTCTGGCTGCTGACTTTATAGTTGTTAACTCTTAAGTTTTGCCATCCCAATATTGCTGTGGGGTTTTTTGGTGGTTTTTTTAGATAATTGAGAAAAAAACCAAATGCAATTCCTTTAAATATCATCATCTTAGTGTACCTCCTCTGAAAAACTGATCACTCTGTGTTCTCTATTCCTTCCCTTACCCTGCTTCTGAAATGACAGAATACCATCCTATCCAACAGATGTATTTTCTTTCTATCTTCTTATGAAAAACTTTGCCACAAGCTTTCCAAGTGTTTTACATGCTCTCACCTTTTGCTGAGTGTTCCTTTCAATAGGATTCCGTTCTACTTTGGAAAAATGGACCTATTTACATTCTTGTATGTGTATCAAAGGTGTGAAATAGTTCTATTTCACTAGTTTCATAATGAACGAACTGGTTAGGACGGCGCAAATGTTCTGCTTGCCTACAGTTCACGTGATCAAATGAGAAACTTTTTAGCTGGCTGAGCTGCTAGCAAAACAGGAAGAAAACAATGTAATGTCTTCTTGAACTCAGCTGAACAGTGGTATCTTAAGAGCTTAGAGACACCTTGCTCAGTACCTTCCCAGGCTGGTGGCTGTGACTATGTGGTGATTACACCCATTTTTTTTCCAGTACCAGCTCTTCTGACATCTTTCTCAGTGTTGTGGTTTAAAGGACAACAACTTTTTTTTTTTCTCCTTCCTGGGGGGGTTCTTTGTTTTTCTACTTCCGCCGGGGCACAGTTTCCAGCAGAGGTGAGGAGCCCACGGATTGGCTAATTTTAAGATGGGCACTTCATGTAGCCACTTGAACATTAGGGGCGTCTTTGCGAAGCTTACATTTTTAAGAGCGGGAAGTTAAAAGCTCTCTTCAACCTCCGTCCAC
>VZTR01026376.1:40403-99241 GCA_013400775.1 Chaetops frenatus
AAAGCTGTAACCAAGGGAAGAGACTTGTGTCACATGTGGACTAATATCCTTTCTGGGCGGGAGTTCACGGTGATATGAACTCCACGAGAGACTTGTGTTTCTTGTGGGAAAATCTCCATGGTAAGACAAGAGAGACTCTTCTTCCAATTGAACTGATGAAAGCCTATTTTAAGAGTGGTAAATTGACCAAAGATTTTCTAAGTTTGTTTCTCTGTGTTGTTGATGAGAAAGATGGGGGGTGGGGGGAAGAAACCACCTGGGGGTTGATTTTGATTTTTGTTTTTTTTTCTTCTCTCGTTTTTTTGTTCTGTTAATAAATTATTTCTATCTTTGAAGTTTAGGCCTGCCTTGCATTTCTCTTAATCCTTATTCTCATGAAACCACTACACTGCACTCTCACCTGGTGTGAGCAGGTGAGCAGGTGAATGTGAAACCACCACACTCAGATTATTCCTCTTTAATCAGAGCTCCTTAACATCTTATATGTGAAGAAAACTATGGTAAAAGCACCACATTACCTCCATGAAAATGTCCTTAGTCTCCTTAGTGAAGAGTTTTATATGTTTTACACCATAGGCTGGTGTGGTAGACCGGTGAATATATTGCTCCTTCAAATAATAGAAGTGTGAGAGGATAAAGAAACTCACCTGAGTGATTTGGAAAGCTGCCTACCATCTGGATGTACCTTGCTGTTGGTATGATGGTGGCAAGAAGCCTTATCATGTCTAAGCTTGCCTGGGTCTCCTGTAGGGCTGCAGCAGGTGGCACTGACATGCAGCATGTGCTCAAAAAATCAGCTGCTTCAAAAATGGTAATTAATACATTTAGGAAAATTAACTATGTGATGGGATTGTCTCCCACAGGGAACTGGGCAAAATCAAGTAATGACCTCTGAAGCAAACTAATGAAAGGGATAGAAAAGTGTACATAAAATGCCATAAGCATTTTATATTCACCCTGCATTAGTAAAATGCATGGTGACACTGTCTTGGTTTAAGTCTGAGACTTCATAACCATGCAGAAAAACCCTTATGAGAATGATGATGTACTATAATTTCTGTTCTAGAAATAATTTTTTAAAAACTTAGATTATGATTACTGAAAAATATTCAGTAAAAAACCTGTATTTGGGCTGGAAAAATACTCTGCTGTGTCTCAACTTAATGCCTTGCTAAAGGGCTGACATATTGAATACCAGTTTTATAATGGACTTTATTGTAATTCAGGAATTGCAGAGCTAGCTGGCTTTGAGGACATAATACCAACTGAGTTTATTATTTGCAGCCATGGGACATAGTGTGACAAATTGATACTTGAGGTAAGGATCAAACCTTAAGTGCAATGACAATGCAGCAGCATTTTCAGTAGCTGTTTACATAAAGACCAAACAGATATCTAATATGACTCCAAAGCACTTTGGATGGTTTTGAAAATCCTATGTGTAGTCTTATGTTGTAAAACAAATAGAAATCTGTGATCACAGCAATGTAATGTTTTCTAAAGCAGTTATGTATTTGTGATAGGTAAGCAGCACCTGCTAATGGAAACTGGCAGTGTGGTTATTTGAGAAACTGAAATGATGCAGGGCCTGATCCTCCGTGATGGCATAGCGCTGCTTCATGGACATTTAAACCTGGATAAAGTGACATTCAGTCTGTCAGGAGTGTGCTGCGTTCATTTACTATTTGAACAAGATGACTGCTTCAGTTTCTAGGCAAGGAGGAATTGGGGTCATGACAATTTCCTAGCTGGTTTCCAAGTTTAGCTTCAGATACATATGCTAACAAGTTGGCATAAATTTGAGCTGGCATAATGCAAGAGGCCTAAACTGCGTGTCAGAAAGGGCTTGTTAGATTAGCCTACGTGAAATTAGCTCCCTGTCCTGGTTTGAAGGACAGGTGTCTGCTAAGGAAGGCAGGAGCCTTCCTTGGAATGGAAAATGTAAACCTCTTCCCTCCGAATTATTGTAATTTTGGAATTAAGGGGCTCTCAGGCAAAGATATGGGAATAGGAATAACAGCTCTTTACTAGTATTTATAAAAAGCAAACAAACAAATACTACTATGGCATTAACAACAAACAGAACCAGGAACCCGGTCACAGCCTTCTGGCTTGCAGGCACTTTCCCCTTCAGTGCAGTTCTGGGCACAGTTCTGGGCAGGGGGCGCTGGTTGCTCCCAGCGGGCAGGGCAGGTGCGGTGATTCCCCTGCGGCTGCAGGGGGCGCTGTGGCGCGAGCTCAGGGAGCATGTGGTAGTGGCAGCTCAGCGGGACGGGGAGGGATGGAAGGGAGGCTTTGCTTCACAAACCCCCTAGGCAGTCAGTCCCGGTGCCCCAGCAGGACTCTGCAGGAAGCAGCAAGCTGGGACAGCAGGATGTCTCAGCAGGCAGGGACTGCGGGGCTACAGTGCAGTGAAACCCAGAGCAGTGCCGAAGCAGCGGTGGGGGCGAGGCAACTGCAGCCCGGCTCCCAGAAGAGCAGGGAGAGGCAAGCTCAGGATTCTGGGCACCCGAGCAGATGGTGATAGGTCCCCCCTTTTAGTGAGGTGGGTGTGAATAAGGTCCACCAGTTCAGTGGCTGCTCTCACAAGCGGAAGCTCACCCCACCGCAGAAGCAGGAGCTTTGACCTGGGCTCCGGTGGCAGCAACGAACTCCTTTCCTCAGGGAGCACCTCTGAGCATCCTCCTCTGCAGCCCAGAGTGAGAGAGCCCCCAGCTGCTCCAGCTTCGCGTTTTATTAGCCCAGTTCTTGAGATATCTCTGTCCCTCTGAGACAAACTCCCAGATAAGAGAACGGCAAACAAATGCTTTTCTCCCCTGAGCTTGGCCACTTGCTTCTTAAGTACCCAGTCGTTAGTGTTTCCTAGCAACTTACGGGGAAAAAATTCTATATGTAAAAAGGAACAAAAGGAAAGAAAACCTAACCCCCAACACTCTCAAAATTATTAAAGAATTTTACTTTATATGAGCATTGGATTAGAATCAGACAGTCATGAGAGTTGACTGTATCTACACTGGCAAGCATTGTGGAGCACTAGGAACACACCTAGAGAGCAAAACAGCAACTGTTGAGTACTCAGCACTGACATTATTTGTATTTCTGTGGTTTCGACTGTGGATGGGCTCTCGTCTGGTCGTGTGGGCTGGCTGCCCTTTGGAAGGTTGAGTTCAGAAGGGAAACTCCTAGAGAGCAGTCTGCTTTTTAAGCCTGCTCTGCTAGACTTTGCTTCTGAAGTGAGATCTCGATCCAAATTAAAACACTATAATAGATGACTATCATCTGAATCTACTGTTTTGCTGGAACAATTAAATGTTTCAATTATAATTACTGTGCTATGAGCTGTATGAACCTGTCATTATTTTCTGTGCAGCCTCCAAGGTCAAATTGAAAGTTGCAGCAAGTTACTTCCAATGAACCTTGGTCTTCAAAGAAAAGCTTTGAGTAGATAGCGTTGAATCCTTAAAACACCTGGTTGGAGTATCTGCAAATAGGAAAAATATTAAATCTCAGATTTGCCACTGTTCTATCACTGTTCTAGAGAGTCTGTCTGTCTGGCTTTTCAGTTACCTTCTTGTGGCACACACATCTTCCCAGGCAGTGCACAGGAAAACAGATACCCAAGGCTCAATTCAGTTGTCTACTCTGAATTAATTTGGTGTGACTGAGATGCTCTAGAGCACATGAAAAGGTCTTGTAGGGCTGGTGGAAGTGTGGGAGACCTGTGCTGTTTTGGAGCAGCAGTAGGAAGTCAAGAGCAATACCACAGAACATGTCAGATGCTGTTAATGCAAATGTGTCAGCCAGTAAATTGAATACCCACATTTTATGCTTTGTTGCACCATGCTTATTAGATGTAGAAATTGTTATTTGTGTATAACCCCCAAATTCATGCAGTTAGCAATGCTGAAAGCAGTGATGCTCCACTGTGAAATGGTAAGACACTTGATTATATCATAAAATAATGCCTCGTGATGATGATGATGGTTCACCATGCCTTTGAATGAGTAGTTAGCAGGGGTATGTCATATTTATGACTATAGGTGTGTCTTTTTTCATTCACTTTTAGTGGATAGTAGGTAGTTTAGGTAGTTTTCTTTTGTGTTGTTTCTTTTTTTTTTGTTTTGTTTTGTTTGTTTGTTTGTTTTGTTTTGTTTTTTTGTGGTTTGGGATTTTTTTAAGGAAAATTCTTTTCCATTAGCTTGTTTCACCTTTACTAAGTTGTAAGTTTGCAAAGTCTTACTTCTGCACAGCAAGCACAGTTCTAGTGCAAGATTCTGGATCTCATCTACATCTTCTGTTGCTTTTTTTTCTGGTTGCCAGCAGTTTAATGTTTTAAGAAAAGATTTATTCCAGTATGAATCTATGTTTTGATATAATAATATTACTAATCCTTTAAAATTAGAGTATGTATGTTCCCTTTCTAAGACATTTGTTTCATAATTCAACTTGTGGACTTCATGATCTTGGAGGTCTATTCCAAACTTTATGATTCTATGATTCTGTGATAAGATACTGAGCTTTTTAGAAATTTTAAAAACATGCTGGATCTTTAAACGTGTTTTTTAAGAGTAGAACATCCATTCATTAGCTTCAATTGGCTTTCCCTCAGTCTAGCATTGATTTTACTGCTACTCATCAGTAGATCAGTTAGATTTAAGGATTAAATGCATTCTTAAAGGTCAGAATATGCTTGAAATTGTTCTCTCAGAAGAGATTAATTGCCACAAATATACCAAATTTCAAGGATTTGACCTCAAATAATGCTATTTCCTCTCAAGAGATATATTTGGTACAGGAAGGAGGTGTATTGATTTTTTCCCCAACTGCACAGATCTGAACATGTTTAAATTATTTCCTGCAGAAAAGATAATACAATTTTTGTTATGAGTAGCAAATGATAAGCTTAAATTCCTAGTCAATCTTAGTTATTAATGATAAAATCAAATACTGCAGCATGTTTGGAAACTGTCCACCTGGAATGTTTCATTTTCTGTAAAGAGCAACTAGAATGAGATGCTTATTTGCAGCATACTTCACTTTCAGAGCAAATCCTAATGATGGTGACATTTAAAAATATATATTTTTTGCAATAATGCCATTACAAAGCCATTTAGGCTTAATATGAGTAGCAAGGTTATTGTTTCCTGTAGAAATATCAGATTTCTTTTGGAGGACAAAACTGAAATACATTTGTTAAATGTACCATAAAAGCACTTACCCAAGGTTTTTAATTTTCCTTTTTAGCAGTCCAGTTTGATGAATTGTCGTGATTAGCGCTGAGGAAATTCATTTTAAAATTAGGTGGAACTCAAAAGGAGAAAAATAGTGACATGCGTGGGAGTCGTTACAGACTGAATCATATGAAGAATTAGATGTGTCAGCTCGGAAGAGGCACATTTATTTAGTTTATTTACCTCACACCTAGGATCATGATAACTGGTTCATTAGTGAAATCAAAACCAGAGTATCATTGCCTAACCCATGCAGTGGCTCAAATCTCCCCCTTTTTTATTGTACCCCATGCCCAGGGTAAGTTTCCTCAGCTTAAAGGGGAACCGTGCCAGCAAGTCTCTCATGGGAGTGGGCTGGTGGCATGTGCCAGGAGATGGCAAAGTGGGCTCTGACTGCCCTGACCTGCTCTTAGCTGCTGAAGAGGACTGAAATCACAGGCCTGGTCTGGAAAGAGAATCAAGCAGGAGGCTGGCTGCTGCAGACGCCACTGGGGCATCTCTGGTCATGGGTACAGGCCCCTACAGCTTGTTTAGGGTCAGCAGAGAGATGCCCGGGGAGCCCACGTGCCCCACACTGCTGTGTGAGGAGGCCTTGTACTGTTTAGGACTTGTGCTGAAAGGCTGCTGCAGTGCTGTTTGTCTAAATCCTTTTCTTGGAGCTGGCTCTTGGTTCTCTCTGGCTAGCCAGCAGTAATAATCGAGGTAACAGAGATAATGACCTTGTGTAGCTCACTACTAAAGCTGCGCATTTTGAAGAAAGGAGGGAAAATGTATGTTGATGTAAAACAGCCTTCTGGTTCAGTTCTGTAAATCAGTAACAGCAAAACAATTAAGAGAGTTCAGTTAATGAAACTGTCTCTATACCTTTTAAGGTTTTGAGCCTGCTTTGCATTTCTCCTAATCCTTAACTTACAGCAGAAAATAAGTAAATAAGTTTAGTGGGTACACTGGTGTTAGGCCAAAATGCTTAACCCACTACATTAAATTGGTGCCACGTGTGAGGAGGCAAACTAAAACCACTACGTTAATAAAATCAGAATGTATACTTTAATGTAGGTCACTTCATGTAGTTTGGTCTGCAAATGGCAGGCTACTGAAAGACTCTCCCCATGTTGTCATGCATTTTAGCTCCTTAATTTGGCTATTCCATTTGAACTACAAATGCCACAGTCTTTGGATTTTCAAACCTCTTGACTAATGGAACAGATGGCGTCAGCATTGTCCTATGACCAAACGGCATGCTACAGGGTATGTCAAATTAACTTCAGTTCTTTAATTTAAGAGGCACACACTGCTGGATGACAACTAGTGTGAAATTGGACATGGTTGGCTAAAAGTAATGATATAATTTCTTATTTTTGCTTTACTACGTCTGCTAAGTACAAATTTACCTGAGAGGAAAATATCAACAATATTAGCATCCAACAGAAAATGTTTTCTGTTCTTTTAGCAGTTCTTTTTCTTAATTAGTCTTTTTTTTTTTAAGGTACTTAGTTTAAATAAATATAGCTAGTTCTTTTCTATGGCTCCAGAGATTGTATTTTATAATTATCCTTTGAACATTTATAATCTTTTAATTGCTGTTTTTTTCCTCGACAACATGATAATAATTGTTAGATTAAAAAAAAGATCAGTTTGATCGAGCTTGAATGCTGGCTTGATGCTATTTCTGTTGAAGTCAGGGAGACTTCTTCAGTAAGAAGAGAGTTGGAATTTGCTTCATAAATCTTTCTTTTCTCCTGCCAAATCCTCTTTCACTCATCAAAGACAGCAAAGAATTCTACTTTCAGTCACAGTGGTGTAAATCTGGTCTAACTGCCTTGACTCAATGGGCTTATTTTTGTAGAGATCAGTATAAGTGAGAGAATGATTTATCCCAGTTGGATTCATGCTTCTTGTTAGTGAGGCAATGTACTATATAACTGGTGCTATTGATAAGACTTTCCCAGTACTGATTTCTTTTTCAGTATGGAAATAGATGGAATATATCATATATCATAGGGTCTAATTCATATGAAATGTACAATATCTTGCCAAAAAAAAAAAAAAAAAAAGAGTTTTTATTTATCTGGGGCTTTAAATCTTTTATCGTGAGATTTAAAAAAAGCAACAAAGTGACATGTATCACTATCCATTGTTCATTTTGTGTTGTTCGACTGTCCTAGAAGCTGCTGACAGAATCGTAACTGTTTGAAGGGCTGGATCCTAAAGTAGGAAGAGCACATGGTGCTGCTTATTATTTATAGCAACCACAAGGTGCTATAGCTAGGAAATCAGAAAACACGTAATGTGAATGTTAGTCAATTCACAGTTAATGAAAGAGAAAACTGTAAAGATAACAGCAAAATCTGACAAAATTCACATGCTCATAGCTTCACTGAGAATGGGATTTTAGCTTGTAAAAATTATAGCAGAGATAAAAAATATTATCTAATACAGCTATAAGAAAACAGGGAAGGACAGGGTCTTTTCCAGACAGGTGGGAGAGCCTTAATACAGAATCTTAGAAGAAGCCTTATATTGTTTAACTCTGTGGAAAAACAGTTTTGAGTGGTTGCTTTGATAGTTTGGGAGCTCTCAGGCAATCTCAGTTATTACATTTTATAGCCAAGACTTCTTTGGCATGGATTTTTATATGGCCTTTGACATATTTATTTTTGCTGCAGTTTTTCCAAACCAGTAGGGACAGTGCATAGACTGTGCTTAGAAATCTGGATTATGTTCAAACAATAAAAGAGGGAAAAAGATAATTTTGTTCTTATAAGTTCTGATCTACAAAATAGCTGAAGGGCTCATTGATTTATGTGCTTGGCACCTCCTTTATATTTTGACAAATTTATATATATGTATATATATTTTAACTATCTGTTTTCCATCTGTGTATATGTTACAAGAATTCATGCAATGTAAGTTAGGTATTTGTCCTGTCTGATATGTTGTTTGTGAGGCAAGAGCCATTACACCATGTCATTTAGAGATTATAACACATTCAGGAAGTTTAAATTACTCATCTTTACAAAAGGAATACAAAACTAAATTTTGATTTGAGCATGCCATTTCAAACCACCTTGATTCTCATTAGGGTTCTGATAAGCTAATGTTAGATTCATTACCATCTACAATTATTGCAATCTGCTGCCTTTTGTTTTGATTCAATGTCCATAATTGTTCCACGTGATGTCAGTAATTACTGAGGCTGCTTTAGGAAGATAAGCAAAGACATGGCAAGAAAAGATGATCAAGCCAAGATGATTTGTTATGTGGTTGTACATGTGCGTCAGAAACTACATTTTAGTAGTGTAACTGTTTACACTTGATGTTGCATAGGTTCCAGAAAGAGAGGAATTATGCTGCAAGATAAAGAAAACATATTAAATATAGTCTTGAATCAGTCAAGATTGAAAGGAATGACTCCCAGCTATATGAGGATGAAACTTCTTTTGTATTGAATAATTTTTTACTTTGATTTCTTTTTAAGGCAATATATGTTCTTTCCTTTGTAGAACCTACTCCTGTTCCATGCAAAACAGAATAAAACACTCATACCTGCTGAAAATGAATGTCACTGACCCGAAATTACATTGCAGGTTATAGGATTTGAAAACACAAAAATACTTACTCTCAGTATATTTACTATAGTAATTTGTTCTGCTAAATTTTTCTTCTTTTTCATAGAAAAGCCTTTTCCGTAAGGCTGTCTCTGCACCCCTTGTGAGTGGGTGGAGGAAGAGGAAGGATGAAGTGAACTTCATTTCTGCTGTTTGCTTTCATATACCTTATTATGAACATTTAACTAGTTAAATGAGATACTACAAAGAATATAGACAAGAAATAGACATCCACAGTATTTTTTTGTAATAATGTAACACTACATCACAATCTGATCCATCATAAAAAATGTTACAGCTTTGAGGCAGCCTGAATCCACTAAAGGGACACAGCACTGTGGGTAATGTGTCTCAGTTGTATTTACCAATGTTAAAAAAAGTGGATATGAGAACCAGGACATGCAGGTGTGATGGTGGGTGCTGAATGTGAAGTATTTGAAAGATATTTTTTATCCCATACTTAAAAAAAAAAAATTAAAAATTCCAATCTTGGTTGCCAGAAGCAGGTGCTTTTTAGAATTGTGATAATTCCCTCACTTTGTTTGTTTGTTTGTGGTTTGTTTCTTTTTTTTTTTTTCCTAGTAAAAGAAAATACCCACCTTTCTTTTAGAAGCTTGTATTGTTTTAGAGAGAGATGAGACTTATTTAGAGTAAATCAAAACAGAATCTCTGGCTAGTCATATAATAGATGCAACTGATCATGTGTGTTTTAGTTTCTGATCCGTCCAGTTAAAGGACATCTTATGTTCTGTGGTTGGGATAAGAAAGGAGTAGCAGAAACCTGTAAAATGTCAGGGTTCTCAAATATATGTATATTTATTGGACTACTTTACATTAAGAAAGACCAAGGAAAATCAAATTGAGACCTTTGAAAAAAAGCTGTTCATTTTGGCTTTTGCATGAAGAAATGAAAGAGCATCAAGTTTGATGCCAGTAAACTGTCAATTTGTGGAAGCAGCTGTAAATCAAGTACTGCTTTATTATATTGCTGCACATTTGGAATAAGCTGGATTACTGCAGTTGGAATTATTTTACATTTATACTACTGAAAATGAGAACATGGTGTTTCCTGAAATCACTAGCCAAAGTTTACGACAAAAGCCAGAATTTATTAAGGAGAAGAAATAAAGAAGAGGAAAAAAATCAAAGTTAAAAATCAAATGTTAAGACATTACAGTAAATAGCTTTGTACTCTTACTTAGTTCTTAGTCTTATTTTGATAGAGTTAACTGCTGCGGTTTATTTCGGATGATATGGAAGAAGGAGAACAAGAATCAAAGCAGGCTAGAGACAAGCATGATATCTGAACTGTGTTAGAAAAGCAAGTTCCCTTTCCAAATAAAGATGTTTTTGCCAGATGATACAAATAGCAGATTGTTGGTTGATTACCAGTGAGTATGATGAGAGAGAAGATACTTGAAAATTTGCCTCAGATCAGTTTGGTTACTGAAAATTCAGTAGTCAAAGAGATGAAACCAGATTCTCTGTAGGCATTAAAACTTATACTCCCACTGTAGAAAAAAGACTAATGACAGTCATCCCATCAAAGAGTTTTCCATCTGTTTTTATAAGAAAGGGAAAGGAATTATTGGCTAAGTCAAAAACAGATTACAGAACACCAAAAATTAGCTGTGTTGAAACAGAGCTTTAGAACTTCTCACAGCAAAGCTGCTTAAATGGGAGAGAAGTTCTGCTTTTGCTGACTCTGAGCTCCCAGTGGGACTTTGTCATTAACATCCCATGTAGGGTATTCAGCTCTGTTCTAGCTAGGTCATTTTGGAATCCAGATCTCTTCCCCTCCACCTCAAGCAGCAGCTGCTTAGACTTCTTTAAGATAGCTCTTGGGGGAAAAAAAGCCCCACAACACAACAGCAAAACAAACAAAATCCAAAAACCACTTGAAAAACCCCCATAAAAGCAAATATGTCTTCTGAGCACAAAGTACATCAGCAGCTGTGGGGATTCAGTCTGGACTGTCTGGTGTTGGTCAACAGCAGGCAGAAGGCAGGAGAACAGAAGGACAATAGATTAGAGTAACACAGCAAATCTAGTGCTGTAATTGTAGTGTTAACACAGTGCCAGTAAAAAGTCCTTTTTGAAAAGAACACATTCTATTCCAAGGTTGATGTATGAATAAGCATAGGTAAATCATCACTTCTGTGCAAGGAATTCAGCCTGGCTAATCAGTAAATTTGTGGAGCTGATACTGTTTGCCAAATACAGGCTGTTCCTGGAATTGGTTGTTTAATAAGAGAGACAGCACAGCAGCATCAGCATGAAAAAACACAGCATGTAACGTTTGCTGGTCTAACCAAGAAAAATATGATCTGATATTACCTGGGTAGATGTACAGAAATCAAAATGAAGACAAAGAGGGGGAAATCACTTTGGCATTATATAGCCTAACCAAAGGAATCAGTCTCCGTTAGCAGAATGCCAGCTAGGTTTGATAAAGAATATTCAGTGGAAAGGTATGCCCAGAGTTCATCTGAAAAGGATTTTTAGACATCTGCTGTGTTGCTTCAGGATAGAGATTTTTCTACTCCTCTTGGCCCAAATATCACTAAGTGAGATATAATTAAAATATTTATAACCTGAACCTAACTTCAATCTGACAGTATTGATATATCTCAAAACAGAATTTGCTTAATCTGTATATAGTAAGAGCTATTCCTTCAAGCTGCAACCTTACCACTTTTATTGATTGAAAGTGTCTGTTCAAATAAAACTGTAACTTTTATATTTTATCACTTTATTTACTCATTGTAGGATTGAAGAGTTTTGAATTTGAGTCCACATGGATACATATTTTGTTTTATCCTTCGGCTTGAGTAATGTATACCTGTGAAATACATCTCTTTCCTTGAATTATCATTTTCCAACACAAAAAGATATTTTGCTAGCGTATTTTTGAACAGCTACTGTCAGTGTCTTCTGTAGCTATTAAGAATGCATCTCCCAGTCTTACCTTAGGGAGGGACTAATTTCAGGGGTGACTGAAGAGCTTGCTAAAGTCAGCATTGTTGGAACTGTGTGGCTACAACAGCTTTGAATATGAAACTGCCCCCAACTATGAAAAACAGTAATGTTTAAAATACATTTCTCAGATATGTTGCCAGTTTGAATTCTCACTCCCGAAGAAATAATTTGCAGGTTGTTTCACTAACTAATTTCAGTGTTAGGTTTATTTCTGTAAGAGGTATTCTATTACAAAGTAAAATATTTGGAACAATCTTGCATTGCCAAAACTTTTCATTTTTTGTGTGATCTGATTTTAGTACAAAATCAGAAATTTTAATTTCTGTAACAAGAATGTCCTGACAAAGATTAAATATTAAGGCACTGTGAGACAGCAATGCTGTTGTAATTTTTTCTTGTGTGAATCCAAGGCAGTTTTCCTGATGCTGTTGATTTACACACATGAAATTGAGATGTGATTGACCTTTGGCAGAATTTAGGCATCTTGTGATTTGAAGTGAGGAAGACAGCATATGGAAGCTGATCTCTGGAAAGCTTTTACAGAGTAAGCTTTGTTTCATTTGTCTCCTGACTTCAGTTGTTAACTGCTTTTGTGAAATATGAGCATTAAGATGTTGTGAACCTTTTCAATTTGCAGAGAATGTATTTTATAAATAAGGTCATCCATCTTCAAATAGTATGTAATTTCAGAGCACAGGAAAAAGCTGCAGTGAAGATCTCTACATAGTTAAATTGGCTGTTTATCTCTTTATTTCACTATGTGTGGATTTTTTCTCTGGGGGCTTAAAAGCATTTGAAATGCCTTGTTAATCTGTGATCATTTAACATACTTTTGTTGGGTTATTGTGTATGAAATACAAAGGTGTTTTTGATTGACTGAGGGGCCATCAACCAAAGCAGAAAGGAAAAGAAGAAATTTCTTCCATCTTTTCACAAGTCACTAATACATCATAATGACTTTTGATAAACAATATCTTATTTTCTTGCCTGTTAAGCAAGGGGTGTTATTTCCTTTCACAAACGTGTGGGAAGAAATTGGGGAAAATGGCTAGTTACACTGTTTAGCTATGACTGACAAATCACAAATGTCATCAGAGAGTTGTTTGTGCCAGACTTTCCGTTTATTTCCACTGATGCAACATACACTTGTATATATCAGCAAATATGACCTAGAATGTTTTGAGTGCTGCAGTAAAAGGTGAATGTATTTTGATCATTTGAGAAAGAGGGGATTTTCCACTTATTTATGACCCTGTGTCCTAGAGCGTGCTGCTCTCAGAAACAGCCTCCCCATTAATTTTGAAGGACTTCAGATTAGGCCTTTTCATTGCTATGGCTCAAGAGCATCCCTTCTGGAGAGCCATGTGTTTTGAAAGCAACTGGAAAATTTCTTTAAACAAAAGATCTCATACTGTCTTTTGAGATAATTTGTGTCTTAACACAGAAATGGGCGATCATCAGTCTGCTTTTCTGTGTCATTTCTTCTTACCTGCAGCTGGCTAATCATAATTTTTTCTCATTACCTTGACAGATATAAGAATAGTTTCTTATTTTTAAGAAATCAACTGATCTGTGAATAGTGCCATTGATTTAAATCAAAAGACTGTTGCAGTGTGATTAAGGACTGCTAAATTTTACTGTCTTTTAAAAAATTATTATTATTGTTAATGGATATTGTGCAAGAATAGAGTATTTGAGAGAATTGTTTTAACTTACTTTAACTTTACAAATAGATCATAAGCTCACACTTGAGAAGTCCAATATTCTGTATTCTCAGTACCTCAACCAGTGTATTATTTCATATAATCATCAGCTTGATAATGGAATAACATTTAATATTGCTTTAAGTGTTCTCTACAGTCTTAATACTTTATTAAAATATTATGAAAAATAATGCAATTGCAAAAATTAAGCATTCTGGAGGACACCATGTCTAGCCAAATATTGCGAGTTATATTTGAAAACTAGGGAATGATTTCTTGGTTTTATGTTTGTGTTAATTTGAGTGCTACGAAACATAAACTGCTAATGCACAAAATAGAGGATTCCCAGTGTAAATGTATAGGAAAAATCTACATATTATAGGGTGTTACAGCACTCTAGCAATATCTGGTATCAGTGCAAAACAATTCTAACTTAACACACAGCTGTGTGTGCCTAGACTGCACACTGGTTCTTGGTGCTTGTTGAATGCAGGTAAATCCTAACTTTTTCTGAAGGGAAAGACCATTTGTGAGAGCCCGTGCCTGTAAATAAAGTACATGAGTCAATGATAGGCCATGTAAACCCAAACAAATGAAAACACAGAACAGCTACTGAAAACACATGTATTACAGATGCTCAATAAAACTTAGCCCAAAGTTTTAGCCAAAATGGCTGCAGGTTTCCAGGTAAAACCTGAAGAAAATAAGGTAGACCAATTTTCACAAAGAGAATCTTTTCCTTTTGGATCTTCTCATGGGACTATTTTCATGGGAGACTAGGCAGGGCTCCCCTCCCCAGCTTCACAGAGAAGAGAAGGTTGTGGGCCAAGATAAGGAGAGGGAGAGATCGCTCACCAATTACTGTCATGGGCAGAACAGACTTGACTTGCGGAAATTAGTTTAATTTATTACTAATCAAATCAGAGTAGGATAATGATAAGTATAACCAAATCTTAAAATCTTCCCAGCTGCTTCTTCCTGGGCTTAACCACTCTTGAATTCCCTGCCTCTTCCCCTCCTTCTGACTCTTCCAAAGAGAGCAAATGTCTGAAGTGTGAAATTTTGAAAGGCCTCTAGATCTTGAAACTGACTTTTGAAATACAGATTTTAGGCTTAAAGGCTTTAATACTCAGAAGAATTGTAGGAGTCAAAATGCTGAAAATGGGGAGGCTCATCAAATGCTCTGCACTTTAGGGAATTCACATCTCGAAATTAGCTACAGGTCAGTACTTGCACTGGTTATAAATTGGTTAGAGTTGAGCCTGTGGATGTGTGTACAGACAGCTTTTCATTAGCTCCACTCAGCCTCTCAGGCTGTCCTGGGTAGGCTGGCCATCATCCAAAAGCAAGGTAGCTGTTGTTAGCATCGTGCTGTGCCTGAGCAAGTATTTTCTGCACCTCGGTAGGGTGCTTCAGCTGAGGCAGAGCACTGCTGTGGCAGTCCTGTGATTTCTGGGGCTGGCTGGCTTGTGATCTGCCTACCCACAGCAAGTCCTGAGAAGCTGTGCAAAGCTCCCGTGAGGTATCCAAGGACAGGAATCTGGAGGCTGAGGCGCGAGCTTCCTGAGGCAGCACTTCTCAATATTTTTAGACTGATCGCTTCTGTTGTCCTTTTGTGCTTAATGGTTGGGTCTCCCATTGGCATCCACACTCACTTGCCCTATCCACTATGCTCCCTCCAGGCTTTGGTATCCCCCATGCAGCAATGTGGAGTAGCTAAGACCCTGGGAACATCTTATTTCTTGTCAGCCTGTGTCATTGAAACAACTTGCTTAATTGCTTTCTTCAATTTGTGCTAGAAAAGTCAAGGCAATAGACACTGATCATGTTTTGGTTTTAAAATATCACCGTCAACATTTTTTAAAAATTTTCTTTATTACCATGTCAAGGAAAAATCAGTTAGGTGCAGTGAAGAAAATGGAAGCTAAACAGATGTGCACAGAAATTTGAATATTCACTACATCTGTCTGTTCCCTCTCACACTCTACGTTCTATTTATAATTAAATTAAAGGCATTTTAATGTTTTCATTTGCTTTTCATTTCTTGATAAGTTGTAAAATAAATACTTTGTGGAAAATGACACCCTTAACCTGAGACTACTAAGCTAGGCCAATACATTCTTCCCAGATTTGTTAACACAGCCTGTAAGAGGCTCCACATGAAGACTGTCTTTTAGTGGTACCTCTCAAATATGCTACTTACAGCAAGTTATGGATGAAAGGTCTTCTAATGATGAGGTGGATTATGTTGAACACTCTAAAAGAAATTCAACCTTTTTAAGAAATATAGATAAATTATAACTTTGAAGGCCTGGTGCAGTTCTCACAAAAATCAGCTTGATATATTTACAATGACTTCAGTGAGAGGTAGAATGGGTATTTCTTATTATATCTAACTTCAGAATTATTGGACTGGGAAAAGAAGAAATTTCTTCTCCTCATGTTCTGAAAATTTATACTGCACCAAGAGACCAGAATTGATTAATCCCAATATCAAATTCTAATGATAGAGGCTTTTATCAAAGCTGCAAAAGTACTTGATATATGGGGCAATAAAAATCAAAGCAAAGTAAAAATACCAACAGAGGACTCCAATTCTCGTCAGTTTCCTTGGTGTAGTACTGGCAGGAATTTCAAGCAGATTTATATACTTAAGATGAATTAGGGAAAGGGTCAGATTCTCTTAAGTCCTACAGGCAAAAAATTCTGCAAGCTAGCTAGTGCCTGGGCTAAGAAATCTTTTAATTGCAGGAATTTTAAGATACCTGGGTTGGTGGTGAAATGTCACATCTCCTAATGGTTGCTATATATATCTGTTCTCACAGATCAAAAGGGAAAGCTGCTTCTCCTTGCCTACTGTTTTCATATGCACTTAACCATTTCACTGCTTTTTGCTAAAACAATCTCCACAAAGAAACAAGTGAGCCTGAATCTGAGGAAGAAAAATAGTTAGCAGGAAATATCACATAAGTAAGCGTACTTCCTGCTAGTAGGTTATCTCAGGCAGCTGGGACGGATCACATTCAAAGGAGAAGCTCTTGTTAGGAGGTGAACACTACTAGGGGAAGGATTAGGTGGAGGACTGATTCATGCACCCGCACAAATCTTGGGCTAAAGGCAGTATGAACTAATCAAAAAAGTAACAACACTGTGGAAAATGGCAACCTCTCTACTCCCTTCAGTGTACTGACACATTCCTCCATAATCTTGCTTGCTTGACATTGACAGGAATAAATAAAAAAACCTGTCTTTAACAAACATAATATTTGTCAGTTATAAAGGTTTTCACAGGCATGAGATAATTAGAGATTTGATTATGTAAATATATATAGTATTTATTTTTAACCAGATGTTTAACATACATTAATTGGGAATGTAATCTCTTTCATTTGTCTTTCATAAGCAGAGACTGAATATTAAATTTGGGAAATTTCCCTTATACTTTGATTGATCTGTTGTAATTAAACTGCGGTGGGATTCTAAGTATAAAAATGCATTTTGCTTTGGTTGAAATGCAAAATTAGTGCACATGTGTGGCTTGGAGCATGTTTATTGCTGTCACCAGTTTCACAGTTCACAGATCTTGGACTTGTTTGCCCAGAGTGGCTGTGGATGCCCCATCCCTGAAATTCTCCAAGGCCAGGCTGGATGGGGCCTTGAATAAGAAGATCCAGAGGAAGATGTCCTGCCTGTGGTGGGAAGAATTGAAACTTGATGATCTGTTTGGTCCCTTCCAGCCTAAGCCATTCTGTGATTCTAAACAAATGAGCATGTATCTGAAAATTGTTTCCACTCCTCTGCTCCTGACCAAAGCCCACTTTGTTAACACTGATGCTGCACATTTGTAACTCTGTGTTGTTGGAGTAAGATGGGCAGCTGAATATCTGCACAGGGTATCCTGGCTTTTAATAAAGTAGCAGAGACATGTGTGGTTGATACCTAAAAATCTAGCAACCTGAATGCAGTTGTAGGGAGTAAAATAGATTTTGCAGTAAAACGAAAACCACAAGATTAGATGCTCCTTGATTGATAGGTGTTTTAGGTAAAATGTTTTATGGATGCTCTCAGGGTACTGCAGGGGCCGGGGCTCCCTGAGTGCTGGGAGCTGTGGGAGCCTGCAGTGTAGGCACCCAGACTGGGAAGCTGAGGGCAGCCCAGCACCAACACTGGCACCTCTCTGGGGATGAAGTCATTGAGCTGGGCCTCAGGCCCTTGGATGGGCCTGTGGGCAGGCAGGGCAGGCTATGAGAGCATTGCTGAGCCAGGACTGGCAGCCCAAGGGGCATTAGGCAGGGCCTGGGAGACTGGACAGGGACTGTCAGGCCAGTGGTGCCTTTGGGACTCACACAGGTCACGTTTAAGTATATGAAGATATTTATTAATGGAAAAAAAAATCAATCTGTTCTCGGTGTGTTATGTTCCAAGGGATTTTGAAATTCTCTTGGAAACACTGGTGAGTTTTTTCTTCTTGTTTTAGCAACTGTCTAATGTTGCCCATGCCATGTTCTGCCTGTCTGCTGTGCTGAGTTCACCCACTCCTCTGCTTGAGAGCATCTGTAAGGGAAGCTGACCAAGGAGCACATAGGCTCCTTCTGACTCTTGGGTGTCTTGTGAAGATAGATGTTCCTTTGAAGGAATCCTTTTCTTATTGTTTTTATTTCACAGGGCTAGATTTATCTTGGACTTATCCAAGCAGCAGTCAGGAGTACCTTCTTAAAAGAAATTTCTGTGTCTTGAAGCAAGAAAAGACAAACTGTAAATTGTCATGACCTTTTTCAGGTGGAATCCACTGTTGCCTTTTGTTTATCTAGCTGGTTTGGCAGGCTGATGTGTTAAGGATAGAGCCATCTCCGTTACCTCTTCCCCTTTCCCCCTTTCACATGTCCTTACAGGTGGCTCCATGCTTTTGATTTGTCATGCATACCTATGCTTCTTGTGGAGCAGATCCTATCTAACTCTAATGTGGTTTTTTTTAATCTGCCACACTTACTCTTTTGATACCAAGAAATTATTTTAGAGATCCAAGTTTAAAACTAAAAGATATTAGTCTCTATAATTATCACTTTCTCTCTCTTTTACATTACAGAAACTGAATGTATTCCCATCAAAATCTTGGATTTCCTAAAAGTACAATATTTTTGCTGCCAGTCTGGGTTTGTGAGGTATCTATGACATACAGAAAACCTTAAATATGGTCATCTTGGTCTGAAGACTGCTGCATGTTATAAAACACTCCAGGATTTGCTATAAATGAGAAATGTTTAAGTGACTTTGCTGCTCTGTGGAATAATATTCTTTTGACAAGGCATTGAGCTGAAAATACAAACTTGTAAGCAAATGCTGAGAGTTAAAATTTCACAAGAACCCAAACACACCCTGAGTTGTACTGAGCAAACCTTGTCTAGGTTATTCAATTGCATCAGGCATCGATTTAAAAGTTGTTTTTCATTTCTGTGGAGATGATAGGTATTTTTCTTAGATTTTTTTCAATAAAATAGGTTTAATAGAAGATGGTATTTTGTTAATTTCATCTACAGATAAGACAGCAAATAATGGTTTCATTAGAATATGATTTTTTCTTATTTTCATTAATCTTTCACAGCTAGTTCTGCTGCCTGTGGCTCTGACTTACCGCAATCTACAAGCAGAGCAGGAGTATTGGAGAGGTTGTAATGGCTATTCCTTTTTCTCTCTTTAAGGTCAGAATCATGCTCTGCCTATCTGGTGGTCAGCCAGGCACAGAGCAGGAGTAACTTTACAGGCATACCAAGTCTTCATTTTATTGAACTGAGGTTTGGAGCATTTAAAATAGTAATATGTTAGACCAATAGAGAACTCATACTTCTCTTAATGTACTTTACATATTGGCATTTAGGTGTCTTTCAATGCACAGCAGTACATTCATGCCTATGAGTTAAGTTTATTTTCATAGGAGGTAGACTTAACTGACCAGTACAGGTGGGTATGTCCAAGCCTTGTGCTCTCTTCATAACAGAGAAATGTAGGTATTTCTACACATGTGGCACAACTCATTTGACCATTACTTAGATGTCTTATGTAGATCCCATGACTTTTATTCCAGAAGCACCTGTTTCTGTTGCTTCCTGTAGAAAGAGTTGTTAACTGACTGAAGCAATAAATTCCACACTGACACTACATTAATTATCCCAGAAATAAGTTGTGTAGTTTTTGTTTGAATGCAAAAGGATACCCTACTATCTCTCTCCTTCTGTTTCCACCTAGATTTCTGTTAAGTCAGAATCTACTTTCCAGACAGACTGATCACCTTTGACAGGTCTCACAAATCTCCACTTACGCATAATCCAACTCCTCACCACTTGATGCTTCCTTTCTCACTCTCGCTATAAATACAAGAGTATCCCATATTAAACATAATTTTTCAAATTTGAGCCTTTTGCCTTTTGTTCATTTCATAGACTGAGGTTGGAAGGAACCTCTGGAGGTCATCTTGTTCAACCCTCTGCTCAAGCAGGGTCACCTAGAGTCAGTTTCCCAGGACCACATCCATGTGGCTTTTGAGTATCTCCAAGGGTGGAAACTCCTCTGTAGACAGCCTGTAGCAATGCTTGGTCACCCTATTTAAAAAAAAGTGTTCTCTGATGTTCAGAGGGAGCCTCCTTTGGGTAGTTTGTGTCTATGACCTCTGGTCCTGTCTCTAGGCACCACTGGAAAGAGTCTTGCTCTGTCATCCCAGATCCCTTCAGGTACTTATGTACATGGATAAGATTATCCTGGATATGAGCCTTCTCATATCCAGGTTAAACAGTCCCAGCTCTCTCAGCCTTTCTTCACAGGGGAGGTGTCCCAGGTTCCTATCATCTTTGTTGACCTTTGTTGGATGCTCTCCAGCATGTCCATGTGTCTCCTGTACTGTGGATCCCAGAGCTGGACATGGTACTCCAGGTGTGGCCTCACCAGTTTGGAGCAGAGGGAAAGGATCACCTCCCTCCACCAGCTGCAACATTCCTCCTAACAGAGCCCAGAGTACTGTTAGCCTTTGCTGCAAGCGCTCACTGCTGGATCACATTCAATTTGATGTTCACCAGGATCACCAGGGCCTTTTCTGCAAAGCTTTTGCCACTGGCTGTGTAGAAGAGTTTGACCTCTTTGCATTAGCACAAAGTGTTTTTGAAGAATCTCATATGCCCACCCTTAGATTTTTCTTCCTTGGGGTAAACCATCAAATGTTTTCAAAATTTTTTTGTAGGTCATATTTCTTAGACCTTTCATCGCCTTCATTGCTTTTCACCAGACTCTCCAATGGATCCAGCTCTTTGTTATATTTAAAAAGGAAAAGATTTGCCCTTCCGGGGCATAAAAATTGGTGGTCACAACATAAGGATTGCTTCCTGTGTTTTGCAAGCTGTATTTTTGTTTACACAGTCCTGTATAGTGTTTTCTTTCTAAATGAGCACATGACATGTTGGCTTTCATTCATTTGTTCCACTCTATGCACTCAGGACCATCTTCTTAGGAACAATTAGCCTGTCTGTACTTTTTGCATTTGATTATTTCTGCCTAAGCATGTTTATTGCGCTTGTTTTGAATTCTGGCTTTAGCCCATTTTTTCCAATTTAAGGGATTTTTTTTTTTAATTCCAGAGCTGTCTGTCATACTTTCAGCCCTTCTAGGTGAGTCATGGAAACATAGCAAGAAAGTCATTACATTTCTTTCTGCAAATGTACTGTTGCCTTGTACTGTTGCCTTGTCCAGTGTTCACAAAATCCCCTAAACCCTTAGTGGCTCAAATATTATGAAATACGTTGCTGTAAAAGTTCCTGAGACACTGCCATGTATCCTATAGGACTTTCAGAGAAGTACACTTGTTTTAAAATTTAGGTTAGCAGCTGGACCTCCTTTCTGTAAGTCACCCTATACTCTTTGTACCTTGAAGTGGTGATGGTGATGGTGCTCAGGTTCAAGCTGATTTTGCCCCAGACTTTCCATCCTCTAAATAACTATGACTGATACTGAAGCAGCTTTGTTTTCTCTTACTGAATTTGTTCATCATATGAAATCCAGCATGAACTGTGTATGAAAGTGTGGCCTAGCACTGTAAGTTTTTAACCTACTCCCAATAAATAAAACTTTTATAAAAAGAAGACTATTATCATAGTTTGGGAGGATTAATGCACCGATCAAAATCAAAGGAGCAGCTCCATTGAAATTTGTGGATTGCAGAAGCTGCAGAAAAGGTCTGGCCAATTAGGAGGAAAATTCTTTTTAACCCCCCAGTCATTTCTCAAGGATGCCATCCTGCATTTCTTTAATTTCTTTGAAACATTAATGGAGTTGTTTTTCATGACAGAGGCTGTGGCAATCTGTATTTACAAAGAGATACAGTTTGATTTAATTTAGTTTTCAATGTCCATTTCAGTCTGGTAGTTTTGTACTTGGCTGCTGTTATGGAGCAAGAGGTAACAATCCACAGCCTCAGTGATATCAACCCTTGGACAGTGCTCAAAGCATCTAGCCATTTAACAGGCAAATGCAAAAGGTATAAACCGATGTGATGAACCATCTGATGCTCCTTACCTTCTGCTATTCCACAAATACAAGTTGGATGAATCTCTATAACCAAGAAATCTGCAGATTCTAACTGAATGTCAGCCTTCAACTCTGCTGCATGGGTGAAGAGGAAAATAGTAAACAGGAGGACTAGTATTTTATTTCCATGCCATTTGTTATTTTATAGAGCTGCTTTTCACATCTATATTTATTTGATTCCTCTATAAAATGGCCACAACTGACTTGTATTAGATATTTTGCTGAAAAAGAACAGAAGGCACTTAATTTCACTCACCTGCTTTCAGACAGTTGCAATTTCTCTCTTTTTTTTTTTTTTTTTTTGCTTTTTCTAACTTATAGCTAAGTAACAGAGAAAGAAAAACTCTGGAATTTGCTGGAATTGTAAGGCCAGGTACATTCAGGAGCATTATTTAGACAGCTCTCTGAGAATACATATTATTGCTTTCTTATTTAAATGGGTACAAATAAAATCCAGCATCTGATTTGGGAATACTTTTGAATCAGTTTAGGCTATTTTCTGACTCAGTTTGGTGAGCAGAGTGTGAGTCTCATTAGTTCAGTAGGTGAGTGCAAGAGGCTTCTGCATAAAAGCCTACAGTTAATTGTTTTAGCTGAAAAGATGGAGAAAGTAGAATGAGGATCCACATCTCTCAGCTGATCTTCTTCCCCTTTTCTAAACTCTTTTTTTATTTTGCAGGTGATGGAAATCAAAGGCCAAATGATTCATGTGCCAGAATCAAACTCGATACTGTTTCTGGGCTCCCCTTGTGTGGACAAGCTGGATGAGCTGATGGGCCGAGGCCTCCACCTCTCGGACATACCTATTCATGATGCTACTCGTGATGTCATACTGGTTGGGGAGCAAGCAAAGGCGCAGGACGGCTTGAAGAAACGAATGGATAAGCTGAAGGCGACACTAGAATGTACACACCAAGCCCTGGAAGAGGAGAAAAAGAAGACAGTAGATCTCCTTATTTCTATTTTCCCTGAAGAGGTGGCTCAGCAGCTGTGGCAGGGGCAGCAGGTTCAGGCCAGGAAGTTTGATGATGTCACCATGCTCTTCTCGGACATCGTTGGTTTCACTGCCATCTGTGCCCAGTGCACGCCCATGCAGGTCATCAGCATGCTCAACGAACTCTATACACGCTTTGACCACCAGTGTGGATTCCTTGACATCTACAAGGTAATAGCTCAAGTCCTAACCTAGCAAAGATAACTGCAATGAAGGCAGAAAAAATCCCAGTAGCTTTCTTCCTAAACTGCACACTCTCCCTAGAAAAATATGACGGCAATATTTTTGTTTTATGTGCAAAAACACCCACATCTGAAATATAACCATTCAAATGTTTTAATATGAAACTGTCCCATGGTACTCCCATGGGAATATAGGCCTCATATTCCCATTTTCTTATGGAAGTGTACATCTCCTGTATCTATTATATTTAGATGGCACATCAGCAACAGCATCCTAAGGATGAAGAAGTGTACAGATGAGTCCTAACCCAAGCTACAGCTCCTGGGAGGCACTCACTTTCAACTTGAATGGTTTAGGGTTTAGGCATTTATCTTCCCCTTGAAAGAACTAAGATTTTCCATAAGTAGAGCATTTGCTAAAAAAAGTTATTATAAGAAAATTCAACTTCCACTGAAAAACAGGAAGAGGACAGCAGATGTCTGCAGCATAGTAAATGCAATGAATGGGACATGGCACTAGTGTGCCATGCTCCAAAGGAAATGTCACACATGTTGGTCCCATTAGAGAACTCATCATCACTTCTCTTAAATGGATTTGGTGTCTAGTATGTATTTGAGAGAAAAAACAGGGGAGGTAGAATTTAATAAATGCACTGAAGATACTAGCTGTATAATTATCCTGTGAAACCTTCAGACTGTTTTGTATATGGAATGCCTTTACTTTTGTGATAGAAGAAATAGAGCAAGTTTCTTTTTATATGTTAATGCACAAGAGAAAAGAGATGTGGTTGTAAAATTATATATTGACTTTATTATATGTCTGAGGTTTGCAAACTAACAGTTTGCAAACTATTTCATAGAGTATTTGTGGATAGGCTGTAGAGAAAAAGGTCTCACAAGTATGCTGCCCCTTTCATTTCTAGCTTTTAATGCACTTTAAAAGGGATTGAAAAATAATTATAACCCACCTAAATAACAACCATGGCTGAAAAGTTACTGCACGTACCACAGATAGAAATGAAAATGGTATAGCTAAAGGTTGGTAGGGCAGTTTACCAAAGTAAACAAGCACACTGTAAAGAAGTTTTGGGCTCCTGGGTTAGGGGTTTGTTCTACTAATGCTCAGAAGCCAAAGGCCATGTTGGGACATGAATGCAATGGAAGGTACCAGCCTTCATTTGAAAATTTTTATGGTGATACTGTCAAAAAAGACGGTAAGCGTCATCTCACTTTGTGTTAGTCTGATTTTGCTGCACTGGATTATGACCCAGCTCTGAGAACAGCACTTGAGGAACTTCTGGCCCAGACCCAGGAGGGATACCTAGTGACCCTGCTTCACATGCTGTGTGTTCACATGGGTGTACTCACTGTGTTCCCAGGTGATTAATTTCAGCTGTTTTGAAGCATTCAGAACATTTTTTGTTGAAAATTATGGTTGCATGGGAATAGGATATAAAGTATGCAAAACTCTATGATCTGACTATAAAGAAGGCTGATTGAGTCCTGTGAGAACACTAAGAAGGAATATTTATGCATAGCTCATGAAAATTATATCATTTCAACCATGGCTTTCTGCCTTTCACCTAGCTTTGTGCTACTGTGGCTGGAAAGATGTTACTTTATGAAAAGACTGTCCTGACCAGTGAAATAAGGCTGTTGAGATAAGCTAGATGAGATTTATGCATTCATAAAAAGGAATAAGCACTTCCATGTCAAGACTCCCATGTAATTCTGTGAGCAGAGGTATGAATAAAACCTGTTTTTTTATAGAAGCGTGGCTTACAGCTCTAACACCCTTTCTCTGCTGTTGCTGCCATAATATAGGCAGCTCCTTCTCGGATCCTTTTATCCTGGATTTTCCTTATCTCCCTACTTCCCCTTGTCCCTGGACCCTCCCTACGTGTCCCGCGATTCTCACCACCGCCCACTGATGAGCAAGGCAGTGTGCACTTTGGATATTTTGGAGCTGTATGTACTTTTTTTGTGCCCTCCAAATGTTCTTTAATATTTTTTTTAACTGGAAGTCTAAAAGATTTTCTGAGGGGTTAATAGAAAATTACTCAGTTTAGCACTACAGAAAGAAAAAACTCAGGCAATGAACCATTTTTTGTTTCACTAGAGAATCAGGCTTAAAATAGCAGTCCTTTTGAAAGAAAACACTTACATTTTAAAATGAAAATAGCTTGTGTGTTCATATCTTTTTCATTTGTTTCAGGTGATATTCTGGAAGCAAATTTTATTGCTAGGAATAATCACCACCACAAAAATGATGATTTTAGAAGTTATTGTCAGGTAGTGAATTTTAGATACTTAATCACCACTATTTGTACCCAGCCTGCCGCAAAGATAGGCTCGTGTAACTAGGCTACAGGAATTTATCATGTGACCTAAATACATCAAATTTTTAAATTTGCTTGTTTTTAAGCAACATGGCAAGAATAATTTGCAGAGATTATTTGGTGGGTACATCTGAATACCAGTTTCACCATTGTGTGAACAGAAAATTAAGCAAAATTCAGTAAATAAATTCCATGTTGCAAATCATTTACCCAGCTTTACTGTTACAGAATTTTGGATTCAGAACCTCAGTGCTTCTAATCTGGCAATGAACATCATCTGGCAATTAAATATTTTCATTTGTCTTATGCTATTTATCTGAGGATGTTTATAGAGAAATATGGCACAGAAAGAACAGAGATCCTCACATTTAACTAGTTAGACATAGAGAGCAAGCATAATGAGCTGTTGAATAGAGACTAAAAATGCTTGGAGAAGGCTGAAGGGTGATAAATTAGACTTTGAAATTTCTTGGAAATCAAAGTAAGTAGCTATAACTGATGAGGTAGGCAAAGTTTATCCAATGGATGGAGGCACAGGTAAGAATGACAGAGATAGATGATGGGCTCAGAAAATGAATTTCACAGCTGCATTTTGAATGGATACCAATGATGACAGATTACATTTGTCCAGGCTGAGGGAGAACATTGCCATAATTGAGATTCACAGTGTTATGAGCCTGAGTGACAGTTTTAGCAATCTGGAAGAATCTGTGTTTTAGAGAGTGAAACCTGGGAAAGAATCTGCTGATGTATAGCCTTGGTGAAAAGATTAGGAGAGGCAAGTTCGTGATAATCACAGAAGGGCAAGGAGGTGGAAGAGCTGAGACCTGGTGGTAGATTTGGAAACTGGTGCTGCTATCAGAGCTGATTATATTTGGCTTGGAGTTGAGGAATGGGAGAGAAAGTCAAGCAGGGAGTGCAGTTCAGAGCAGTGTAGCTGCAGATGCTTGGCAAGCTGGTGTTTGTGGACATGCAAGTAGAAACATGGACTCCAGGAGCAGAAGTCATGGGAGAGATATCTCAGTAAATTTCAAAAGCTGTGGCTTTGGGTAAAATATGTCCTTGTTGGCCTGACTGTTTTGACTTGTTTTTCTCTGCATCTGAGTTCCTGTTGTTTATCAGCCAAGTACTGGGAAATGATGCTTCAGTTAAGCCATCTCTTTATCAAATAAGCAATTTAGATATGCTGCAGCCGTGTCTGCTGGCATTTAAAACTTAACCCTGCAGTCTGAAATCTTCCCTACTTAAGATTCCCACAGCTGCTGTTTCTCCTTTATATAATGTGTATTTGACATTGGCTCATTTAAAATACTTGTTTCTTGTTGAGTCCTTCTGCCTTTGTGGGCCTGCTTTCTCAGCTCTTTTACCCTCGGTTTCCTTTCTGAAACATTTCCCTCTTGCACCCTTTAACTACTGTGTAAAGGCAGCATTTACTGTACATGTTTTTTTGGCTATGTGTGCACTGACTGTGTGGCTATATATGTTGGCTGGGTAATGCCAAGTCAAACAGAGCAGAACCAGGCCTGATCATTTAGTTTTTAGTTTATTTGTCCTTTCTCTATATAGGGCAGCTTTTCTCTGACACTATACTTCACTTTCTGTGAAGTGCTTAGTCTCACTTTCCATGTATAAGCAGAGTCCTAAATGTTTTTTGAAAATGAACTGTGGTCAGCTGGCAGAATTCCTTTGCTATACATCTTCATGGTAAAAATTTTAACTGAAAGTTTGTTGAGTATTTATATAAGACAGTATAATTACATACATTAATTTTACAGTCAGAATCTACAACTTCGTCATGTGAATTCCTGCTTTCCTCTTGGTTTCATTATTTGGCTAAACTGCCACGCTCTCTGAGGGGTACCACACACAGCTTCCTTGGGCTTTTATCCCTGGCAGCATGATATACTTAGTATGTTAGATCTTTATCGACTGATTTTATATACCTAACACTGTCTACAGCCTTAATGTTTGCTCATTTGAAGAACCTGAGACTAAAAAATTACGGGAAATCTGGACTGTCCTGCAGTCATTCAAGACTGACACTCACCAGCTTTGAAAAATGTTGTTTATATTTAGATTGTGATATAATGCTTTTAGGAACCTAATTTAAAACCCGTTTCCTAAGAATATTGCTTTACATTCCTGTACTGGTAGTTTGAATTGCAGAAATCTGTCTTCAATTTACAGAAAATGCCAGAACATTCTCAGTGCCATGACTATCCCCTCTCCAGAACTAATACATCTTGTACTCAAATACATGTCCTCAACCTTACTGTCAGTGCTATAATGACTAAAGAATACTTCAATAAGCAGGATAATGAGCTTCAGACTATTCTGAAGTTTTCCAGGCTTTATGTTTCATAAGTTAAAAAACACAGTTTCTGTATTTTCATGTAAAATCTACGGCCACTGTTTTTGCCATATTTCCATCCAGTTTTAACCTTTTAATTTCAGTGCAAATACATGGCCATTTTGAGAGATCTTGAAATTCTAACCTTCAGCTTAGGCATTTGCAAAATGCAGGAAATGCAATTAAGGTATGTAAAATAGTGATACTCTTACATGAGCAATATGATACACATAAAAGATTGCAAGATACCTATTTTTAAAAATGGAATGGTACAGTTCTGAGGATTATGAGTGCACTAGGTGTTGCTTCTTCCTGATAGCTTAAAGTCAGTTGGTTGTAAAGGTGTAATAGATGAAAATGGGAAAAAAATAGAAAATAGAAAAAAATTTCCATTGCCCAGAAGCTCGTTCTCTCCACGGTGCCACCCAGCCTGGTAGAGCTGCCTTCAGCACACTGCTCTGTTTAGGTCCCACCACAGAGGGCTCCTGAACCTTCTGTCTTTGAGCAGGCTATGACACTTTCTCCTCCTTGAAGTCTTTGCCTTGATGTGGACTTGCTGGCACACTGGTGTGTCTCACTCCAGTATGAAGTTAAAGCAAAGCCAGGGCAGCTATCTCTTTGGGGAGCTCAGAAGTATTCTTGGGTTAAGTTGAAGAGAAGAAAACAAAACAAAAACCAAACAAATCCCCCATAAAACCCAAACAAACAACCAACCACCAAAACAACCCCCAAAAAAACCAAACCTAAAAAAACCCCCAAAACCAACCAACCAACCAACCAAAACCAGAAAAACCCCAAAATAAATACAAAAGATTCCACGGATTTTCCCTGCAGATCTGGTGTAACAACACCTAAGAACTCAAGAATATTTTAAAACTTCCCATTACTTTAAGCATGTATTTTTCTCCAGCCTTGTGGACAATTTACACTTTCTGTCTTTAGAGAGATCTGCAAATGAAGCAAACAGACACTCAGGCTCCAGAAGAGTTATTCTTTGCTTTATAAACATACAGCCCTGCACAAAGGACTGAAACATCTGTGCATGTTCTCCTGCAATACATCACCCAAGAATCCTCTAAAGAGGCTAGGACTTCTGTTTCTGTATATATAACTGCTTCTCTACTTCTTTGGGAATACCGTAGTTGTATATAATTCCTTTTATTTTCTTGGGGTTTTTTTGTCGTTCTCCTTTCACTTTTCTCTCATCTGGAAAACACTCATTTGTTTGTAACTGCCTTGCTCCATTTCTCTCAAGTTGAATGGATACCTATAGCAAATTAAGACCAAACTTACATCCGGACAGTCACATTAAACTGAAATGTGTGTCTTAGATCATACATGATTATTTTAGTATTTTACTATTTTGTTAAACAGTTCTGTACTTTGACATTGCAATCAGGAAGAATGCCAGCCAGGACGTTTTCTGTTCATTGGAGATAATTGGTCTGATTTTTGCGATTTCATATTTGTCTACAAAAAAGAGAAATCATTTATGCACTTTGACTTTTGTATTCCCTGGTTGTTGTGTGCAAACCTGATGTTGATGTCATGTAGACTGCAAGTCTTCTGGCATGACTCTCTTTTAACTACTGAAAAAACTTATCTTTTAAAATACTAGGTAGTAATTCTGCATGTCAAGTACTATTTGTCTTTTTTCTTCTGTAAAGGAAGTAGCACTCTGAATTGCAGTGTAGATGAAAGAGTTCCTCTGTAAATTGCATACTGAAAGATCTGTGCTTAAGACTGCTAAGTAGGTGCTATAGGAAGAGTTCAAACAGTTCTTACTGAAAAATATTCCTGAACTTCCCAGTATGTAACATCATTAAACCCACTAAAAATAAGATGCCCTCAGGCCTGGTAAGAGCAGTTGCTTCTTAATTAGGCTCCTGGGAAAGGAGCATGGTTTTATAGGAAGTCACTTATTTTAAAAACTGAGCTTTACTAGAAGAACAGAGTTCTGAACTTCATAGGTGGGCACCTGTAATTCATCCATCCTCACATGGGAGGAGCTTTCCTGAAGTATATTGAAAAGCAGAATGTCATGTCATGAAAGTGTTGCAAAGTTACCTTGAAACTTGGGCACAAGATTTCATTGCCTAGGAGCTGATTTTGAAAATTAGAGACAGAAGCTAAGAGAGTGAAACACTAGGTAGGAACTGAAGGACATTCTTTGAAAACAAGTGTGTTCTCAGATCCTATGTTGAAAACTTTAAAATCCTTTCCAAAGCAGAAAGTTTTTTATAATATACCAGAGATTTGGAAATCTATAAATAGTGCTTTACTGCTGACTAATATTGTTAAGCTTTACAGTATTGCAAAATTCAACTGTTTCAAAGCTTTTCTGAAAAATCTTTGCCGTAGAAAAAACATGAAGAAAACTTCAAAATGTAAACAGAATTAGGCCTTAATTTGTACAACAGCAAAAAACCAAACAGGTTTTGATTACTTTGAAAAAGGACAGTATTCACTCTTTGCCATAGCAAAGGGTCTACATATAGACAGAAATGTGGATCTAGACCTACCTCAGGATCAAGAATACCTAGGCCAAGCTCAGAGGAGGCTTTTCTGAACTGCACTTACACCACCTCCAGAGAATGAGCACACACACTTAATGTCTCAGGGAAATAACCTTATCTGGTTTCCCTCTGGCATGTTTATTTGTTATTTCTTTCCTTAGAATCTGTGTTTTAGATTAAATGACTTGTTCAAGTCTTCGTACCATAAGCTGTCCAAAATACATCACATTTGCTCTCCCTCCTCTTGGTGATTAATAACATCCCCTGCCCTGCATGCCAAAATACGCATGCCAAGTTCCAGGGCTTTTTGAGCTAAACAGGATCTTGCTGTTGTGCTGACAAATGGTATCTTAGCACTAGCAGTCAGCACACTCATGCAGTCCTTTTCCTGGCTGGGGGTACTTTATGGGATCAGGAACATGCCCACTGTGGTGCATTTTCAGAGGCACAGAGCTCCTCTAGAGCCTTCTGAGATTTTAACAAACTAAGCTTGTGGTCCACATAAACCTGTTTTTCAGCCAATGCCCAGAAAAAGCATGCTGACAACATGGGAGGGGTCTTGCCTATCAAATGACAGTCTGGGCATGGAAGCAGGCAGTTAAGCAGATACATTTGCATCCTGCTATACTAAATGGGAAAAAAAGGGGTTTGCAGAATTCAGAATGGAATGCATCATGCCCTGGAAATCCGTTTTTCTCTTCAGTTACCATAGAAGGGGTATAGATGAATAGATTAAATTGAACCTTATTTTTTGTGTGACTGACACTTGATAATGTGAGTTCCATCATGAATGAGAACAGTGTAAGGTTATTACTCATCTGCAGACATATAGCTAGAATGATTTGAGTAGAATGAAATATGGGATATGTTAACAACATCTTGAGGTAGAATATGGATATCAAATAAATTGTTCGTGTGATTAGTGCTGAGATTGCTGCCTTAAAACTAAAATGGAGAGAATCTCCATTTTCCTCAGTCCTTGTCCCATAATAGTTTAAAGTGTCCTGTTTGTTGCTGGACTAGAAGTCATGGACAGGAATAATGAAGCCTAAATGCTAAGTCTGAAACACCGTGTTGCCACATACCACAGCCTTTTCCTTATTCTCCTGCTGTACAACTTAGGGCAGAAAACAGATGAAAGAAAAGCCCTTTGGGAGATACTAATAACTTCAAAGGTTTCCTATACAGTTATACTTGCAAGAATTTCATCTTAAGGCTGATTTTCACTTTATTCCTTTGGAGGAAGACATTTCAGCTTTCATAAAAGAAATACGTAGTTTTGAGGTACTGTATAATTCAGTCTTACAGATGGAATGACATATGGATAAACAGGATAATGAACATTTGTACTGTAGTTTCTGATAATGTCCAGTGCTGTGTCCATTCACATCCTGAATTCTGGCTTCATGCTGGGATGAAACTTACAAAACCATCTGCTTTTATATTTATATGCTACCATGGAAATGCAGCCTGGGTGTGCAGGAAGCTAAGATGTGCTTTGCTAAGTCTAGGCTGATGAGTACATATGGAACTTACTCTGACTTTGCTCCTTAAGAAACTAAATCCAGATCTTCAAATCAAAATTAACATGCTAGAATGCATTGATTTTGTTGTTATGTCATCGTAAGAATCACTTAAGGTTCATACCTCCAATAAATGCTGTTCTGGATTAGTCTTGAACACTGGAAAGGAAACTGATCTATAGAATGTAGAAATTTATTCCACTGGTTCATCTGACAATCTACAGATCAGCGTTCCTAAAGGACTATTTGATTTCCCAGAACTTGCCAGGTACTTCTTCTAAAATTGCCCTGCTTCTGTGATCTTCCACATTCAATCTGCCCTTCTGCCTCTTCACGTAGTCTTGTTAATTCTTTGTTTTTTGTGGTTCTGAGATAGAGGTGATAGAAGTGATAGAGGTGAAACTATGCCACTTTTAGTACAGAGTTAATAATTTAGACATATTCTCACAGTCAGTAGAGGAAAGTTTGGTTTTATAGGGTAAGTGTGAATTTTTTAAGATGTGAGATTTGTTTTTTTCTGAAGGAGGTTCTTGGCACAGGTCAGATGACTGCAAGAGTTCCCATTCAGTTCATGGATTATTAAGAGAATTGAGAGTGAGTAACTCATATTCAAATTTCTATATTAGACATATTTCTGGTCAGGTGAACTGAATCTCACCCGTGTAGATTATAGCTGCTACAACTTAGCTGCTTGCAGTCTGTATGGGTGAAATTTTGCTTCTTCCCTGCTAGTGTCATCTACTTTTCATGTGCTTTATAGTTATTTAATCATGTTATACTTTGATGCCATGTTATGGTTAATGTATAGAGTGTATTTTAAATGAGTGAAAGGAATTTTCACTGCATTTTAATTTCTCTCGTACAATCAGCATCAACCCAAGTTATTTATTTCCTGCTTTCTTTGCTTTTTGTTATAGTGCCACTGGAATAACTCCCAACACCACTGAGCAGGGATATTCTGTTGTTTCAATAGTGTCCCCTAGAATACTTTACCAATTAATTAAAAGCTTGATTTTCTATAAATTATATAAACAGATGTGCTGATTATTGTTAAAACACCTCATTATTGCTCACTCTCATTGAAACAATTAGTAACATAATTAATAGCTATATTTGGGAACAGTGCATACTATATAGCTAAAGATTGCATTACCTTAGAATCTGCCAAAATAGTGCATTATAATGGTCTGTGCTTATAGTACTGAATATGGCTGCTTGAAGAAGTACAAGATGCCTCATGAGTGACTTATGAAATATCAGGCACATACAGCAAGCCTCTTTCTAGCATTTTCATTTTGAGATTTATGCCCTAAAATAAAAAGATTATGTTCCTTATCCCCATGTTTGCTGAAGCATCTATGAAAAATCTGCACTGTCTGCAGATGCTTGATTGCTTTAAAAAGCTTCTTTTTATCTGAGTAAGACCTTGTTGTCGATAAGTTTTCACCGGTTTCCCTGTTTCCTGAGCCATAAGGATGCTGATGTCGTTTTTGTCACTTGCTCTCTCACCCTCCACCACTATGGAGAACCCACTTCTATCCCCTCAAGTGCCATGAAACCACCTCTGCTCCAGTCTGGACAAGCTCAGCTCTCCCAGCCCCTTTTGCCAGGTGCTCCAGCCCCCGCCATCTTGCTGGCCCCTACTGAGTTGGATCCTGAATATCAATCTCTGTCCTATACTGAGGAGCCCCAGAGGGGATGTGGTATCTGAGTCTACCAAGTGCTGTGTAGGGGGTGATTGGCACTTCCCTGGTCTCTGTAAATACATCCAGGCTGTCATTGGCTATCTTTGTTCCCAGGACTCATTGCTGGCCCATGTGATGTTTACTGTCCAGCAAGACCCCAAGGATCTCTTTCAAAGAGCTGCTCTTCTGGGAGTTGGCTGTATCAGTTCCAGAGAGGTTCTTTCCCAGGGGCAGGACTTCGCACATGTCCTTACTGAATTTCATAAGCTTCCAATTCGTCCTGCCTATGCCTGTTACTCAGGATGGCAGCCTTGCCCTAGAGCAAATGGGCAATTGACCTCTCCCTCCAGTTTGGTATCAACTGTAGGTTGATGCAGGTGCAAATACTGATATTATCAGGAAAAACACCCCACAGATTTTGTTATAAAAGACAGATATACTTAAAAATTCTAATTTTTTTTTACATACTGTATTTTGAAAAGTGTTAACTGCACAGTACATATTTTATGCACTGAGAATGCTGTGTCTGTATTTGGTTGAGAGGGCAAACATGCATAGGCAACAGGCAAAAGGAGAGGCAGGTTAAGATGGAGAACAATGCTCTTCAGTCTGGGAAAAATATGACCCACAAACTAGAAAAGTTAGTTTTTTTCAGAGAGAATAGTGAAGTGATGAACAGAAGAGCATTAAACTGCAATTAGCTAAACCGTTACCCCTTTACTTGCTCATTATTTCTGCTTTCTTCACTCTCCAGCTCTTTAAGAGGAAACTGATATTGCAATTGCTGTTTGTTATTATTTCAGTTTTATAAAACAAAGTTTTACAGAGTATCTCCCAGCAGTAGGATAGTTTCAGGCTATTGGCAGATTACTCATATGTGATAAGAAACAATTTAGTAATGATCTTCTCTTCAGCTAAATATAGCATATACACTTTGTATACTGTGTCTGTAAACAGGGTGTGGAGCATAGAGAAATTGTTTAATACTCCAAATTTCCTTGCCAACTTAAAATTACAGTGATTATGAACACATACTTACTTAAGCAGAAATAAATATTTCTGCTGATTAAAATAGCAGAAAGTGGGGAGACCACAAGCAGGATTTGATGCATATGGAAACTCAATTCAGTTTGAAGGAACATCTGTTACTCTATGAAAAGAAGGGTAAAAAATCAAGACATGGCTGAAGAATATCTAAGTCTTGTTATTCTATATAAACTTCATGTGTATGATACACTTATACAGATTATCCATATATGTCAGTGGAAAACATGCAAAAATAATTGAGCGGCATAGTATTTTTGTCCTCAAACATGAACCTTTTCTCGTGGAAAAGAAGCCTTAAACAAACATTTGATATGCAATTCTTGCATATTTGCTTTCCAAAGTAATCCTGTGTTCTGGTCATCTGTGTATAACAGAAGTATCCTGTAGTTCTTTATCCTGAACTGGAAGGCAGCCTAACTTTTTATTTCCAATTTATTTTGAAAAAAACACTGTTAAAGAGGCTATAAGGGACAGTGACATAAATCATTCTAGGTTAAATGGGTACTAAATATTACAACCCTTACAAGTGAGATAATAAATACCCGTGCAGCCCTGTGAATATTTTGGAGATGAAAACAATAGTACACAAGTACCCTTCAGAGGAAGGTGGAGGATCTACAAAAGACATGCTGCTAAAGGTAGGTTTTCTTCCTGAAAAAAGACAGCAACTTTTGAATTCTCAGACCCATTTTTGGTATGTATTTCATTTTGATTGTAAACAAAGAAGCCTTATTGATATAAATATAATTTAACCCATTAAAATTAAACAAACTGCATCAGACTTATTTATGTCTTATACATGAAAAAAATAGTAATGAGTATTCCATTGTAATAGTTCTAATAAAAATTATATATTAGGCTTTCACAGGAAACCTGCTGAGAGAGACAAGACTAAAACTAGAGCCAATTCTCCCTCTAGCTACTTCTTTCAATGTATTTAATATTTCAGATTGCACTAGGAATTTCAGATTAGAATTGCCAATGAGTGGCCCCTGCAATTGTATTTTTTATGTTTATTTCCAAGCTGTGCTTTGAAAAAGGTTTTAAGTAAGACTTATTAGACTGTTTGAATTCTTGAATATTTTAGATGAAAAATCTTTAGCCTGCTATTTCAGGTTTCACTTACAAAATGGTATCTCTGCCCCATGTATGTCGCTCTGTGAAAGGAAGTCTGGCACTTCAGTTCCTTCGTTACTTCTAGAAGTTCACAAATGTAATGACTGGGGCATATTCATGAATTCATGAGGAAGGATGCAAAGCAGGGATGTTACTTCAATACACCACATTTTCCCTTAAAAACTGTTACTGAAACAACACCCTGACTTTATGCTCATGGAACATCATTGGGCTAAAACTTCCAGTTTCTCAGTTTAATAGCAAAAGACAACACAAGGTTTAGCTACTAGTGATTGGAAGAGACCTGTTGGAGCTGCCCAGGGATCAGGTTATTAATTTCTGTTCTCTGGACGTATTAGAATTCTGACTTCTGTGCTACCTAATTGATCTGCAAGTCATATTCCATCTCTTATCAATCAAGGATAAGTGACTGTAAGACAATTACTAGAGGGTTCATCTTCTGTAAAAATTACTGTTCAAATCTGACAGTCTAAGCAGACATACAATATCTACCGAGGACTAACAAAAGCTGGATATACAGAAAATGACTTCTCAACAGCAGAAGATGTATGCTTCCTGCTGCAAGGGTAATGCATGATAATGCATACTCTTCAGTATTCAGCAGTGTTAGGATAACTGTCTAGAATGTTTTCCTGAACTGTAGAGTACACACAACCACTTCAAATAATTATTCACTTTAATATGGGATTTTTTGAGGGCCTGACTGGAAAACATTTGGACATTTCCAGTGACTTAAGAGTTACGGAATGTTTTAGACAAGGCTTTTGTATAGCAGTGGAAGTAGCTGCAGTATTTCCTGGATACTTCATTTGTTAGTTAAGAATATAAATTCTATCATGCTGGTTTTAGAGATTTGGTATAATTTTGAAATCCAAGTTCAACTTCTCTTCTGTGGTGCTGTGTATTAATTCCCAGTGAATGAAAACTCCAGTGAAGCTGGCTATGGTAAGTGTAAATCAGTGAAAAGGGATTAAAAGTTGCTAACAGTAGGGCAGGCAATCAGTGAGTAGCTAGAACTATTAAGAGGAGTAAGAAACTATGATTTAATTGTAAAAATAATATACTAAATGTTACTAATGGTAAAGTGTTGGTCATATGCAAAAATGGCTTTAATATTTAGAAGAGAATATATTTAAATTTTTTAAAGAAGCAGGATAAGGCATTTCAGTGTTGCAAGGTTGAAAGCAAAACATCTTTTCCTGCATATGTAACTAGGAAAGATATAAAAATCAAATATACTACTACTGGTGAATCTTAATAGTTACATTGCAAAGTCAAAAACTCAGAATCTAGTTTATCACATGGTAGAGATTTCCCCTGGAGTTTCATTACTGTGTATCATCATCTTGAAGAGTATCAAATAGATCCGAGTGCAGCAATTTTTAGACACCTTGAGTAGTATCTGCCTTTTCTTTTAATCTTACTGACATTTACTTGAATATTTATGGAGTATGTTGCTCTCTGATGTGTAGTTTCAGGATGTACCCAGAGGATACTTCGGAGCAAGCTATAAGCACTGCTTTGTATTTCTAGTCCAACTGCTACTCTTCAGCTGAGACAAGAGAAATTCCCTTGCTCCCTGTGTGCATCTGACTCACTCAGGACCCCAGCCTGAAATTCTGAAGTGTGATGTATCACTCTTGTTGTAGTTTCTATTTTAATGTCCTCATATACCCTTGGGAAGTTCAGCGAGGCCAAGTGAAGGTTCTCTGTCTGGGTCAGGTCAATCCCTGGTATTAATACAGACTGGGGAATGAATGGATTGATCCCTCCAAAGAAGGACTTGGGAATATTGGTAGATGAAAAATTAGACATGAGCCAGCACTGTGCACTTGCAGCTAGCCCAGACAGCCAACCACACTCTGGGATGCATCAAAAAAAATGTGGCCAGCATGTCAAGGCTGATGATTCTTGCTCTGCTCTGGTGAGACCCCACCTGCAGTGCTGTGTCCAGCTGTGGGGTCCTAAGCCAAAAAAGGACATGGATGTCTCGGAGTGAGCCCAGAGGAGGGCCACAAAAATGACCAAAGGCCTGGAGCACCTCTCCTGTGAAGACAGGCTGAGAGAGTTGGCCTGTTCCACCTAGAAAAGAGAAGATCTTGTTGTGACGTTTGATGTATAAATAGGGCTTATAAAGGAAGATGGAAAGAGACATTTTACCAAGGCCTATTATAGGACAACAGTCACTGGTTATGATCCAAAAGTGGCTCTATTGGAGATAAGGAAGAAATTCTTCACAATGAAGGTGTTGAGACACTGGAATAGAGGGTCCACAGAGAAGCTGTGGATGCCCCGTCCCGGGAGGTGTTCAAGCCCAGGTTGGATGGGGCTTTGTGCAGCCTGGTCTAGTGGAAGGTGTCTTTGTCTATGGCAGGGGACCTGAAACCAGAAAATCTTGAAATGTCCCAACCAAAAGCATTCCATGATTTTATGACTCCATACAAGTGGACCAAATGAAAATGCCATTAACAATCTGAATTACAAGAACTCCTGGAAGTTTTGGAAGATTTGTCAAATATGATTTTGAAGAAGGATGGAACCAAGGTTAAAGTTTTGTGGAGGTACTCATAAAGAAAATTTCATCTTAAATACTTAGCTGGAGAAAACCTTAGAAGTGACTGAAAACAGGGTCACAGAATGGTAAGTCATTAGACAGCCCTGTCAGTACTCATCACATCCAGTTTCAATTACCAGGTCAGTCTAAGCAATCCTAGTCCTTCCCCTGGTTCTTCAGTATTGCTGTCAGATGAACTCCAGAGGGGAAAGCACTTTAATGGCATTGTTATAATTTTTATTTTTATATAAAGATTATTATGAGGAGGCTTCAGTCCCAATTTTCTGGTAGTACAGTACATTCAGTGTGTGGAATTTAGCTGTTAAATTACAGCTATGGAAATCTCCAAGGTGGAAGAAGCTAATAAAATAAGTTGTTTTGTCTGAACACTGTGGGAACAGTATATGATCTCAGATCTGTGCAACCAACTTAAGTGGAAAAGTCATTCTGAAATTAGGTCATTCAACAAGGAGCAGAATTTGTATTTAATTTTCGTATTTGATATCATAGACTCAGCTCTTCCTGTATAACCACTTTGAGTCTATTCCTACTGATGTTTATTTATGATTTTCAAGAATGACATTGGTTTCTGCTAATTCTTCTTTCAAATTTAGAGAGAATTTTTTACCATCTATTTCTTCCAGGCTATCTTTTAAGCTTCTGCTACTTCTTCCTACTGTGCTTTTTTTTTTTTTCCCCTCAGTTTCTACATTTTTCACCAGCCATTGCAATATTCTTGCCCATCCCTTTATCTTTGGAAAAACAAACTCCTAAACTGCAGGGCATTGGTAGTGTCTGCTTCTTGTGGACAGACATCCTGAGGTACAGCTTGGGTAAAACAGGCAGGCAGACAGTATTGATTGCTCCTGCATGATTTATTCTATATACAAGTACTCTTAGGAGCTTTTGAAGGTGTCAAAGGAACTCTAATGGCTGTCTCAGCTCATGAGAAACTCTCAGCTTCTTATCTATATTTACAGCCTCCTGCACAATCAGACAGAAAGGTTAGGGTAAACTTCACAGTGGGATTACAGCAGATTAAGTTTGGTGGTGAGAAGTATTTCCGCATAGTTCTGTTCTAGGTTCATGTTCTGGGTGCATTTACATGTAATGCTGACTTTTTCTGGTACTATTTGTATTGAGATACTATTTCCAATTTATCAGGACTGGCAATTAATCTCAGAAGGTCCAGGCCTACTTCTTAGTAGAGTCTCTGCAGAGAGAAGAATCAGCTATATTTATTTTCTGAATAACTCCTTTCTCAGTGCTTGCTTTCTTCTCACCCTAGTCTCTGCTGAAGCATTTTCTGGCATTCTTGTACTGTTGTGTGCCAGGGTGAAAGCCAGATTAGTTATGTCACAAAACCTAAACTAATCCTTGAGGTCTCTTTGGGCCCGTGTCAATGGATTTTGTGCGAGAATGTTATAGATGTGTGAGCAAACAAACTGCAGAACACAATGCTGTAAATAAAGCTGCAGACCTTGAGGGCTGCAGTGTTTCTCAGGCTGCCTTTATCCAGAGCCAGAGGGCTTCTGCAATTCATTTTGCTCCCAGTTCCCCTGGGGGCCAGGTCTTTTTAAAGGAAATCAGGAGAAGAGAGCAGTAAGGCCTGCATGAAGAGACCAGAGGGATCAGTGTGCTGAGCTTCGTGCCTGCAGGCAGGGAATGCAGAGTAAGATAGCCTGCATGGTAGAGGGAGCCATCAATTCTTATTTGAAAATGAGGAAGAAAGGTGCAGTAAAAAGTCTGCAGCAGTAGCATCTATTCGTAAATTATACCAGGAAGAGCTACCCACTAATGAGAAGTTAGATCATCTTCACTGTTTTCTATGGTGATGTTTTGCTTTTTCTAATTCTCTTCCTGATATAATTTTCTAGCGTGTCAAATACTAATTAGGAATTATAATTATGCAGCATTATTCTTACCCAACAGCAAACTCTGCCAGGATAGTATGAAACGAAGCTGCAAGCAATTTCTCATTTAGGAAAAAGCAATTTTCTATGTTACTGCTGTGGGAAAATATTGTCATATCTCAGCTGATGCCATACACTGTTCTAGATGATCTTCTTTGGTTATAATGGTAATAAACCACTATGCTGTTGCATGTTGGGTTTTGATTGCACCTGTTTGCAGACTCAGGTAATTACGCTCTTTTTGTCTAATTGCTTATTTATAGATGTTTTGCTCCCATGTTTTAAGCAACACTATTTGATTGCAACCCTAATGGCAGGCTTCCCCTCATTATCATACTGTAACACTCAGTTTGTCTGATTGCTGCAGGTGGAAACAATAGGTGATGCGTACTGTGTTGCAGCAGGGCTCCATAAGAAAAGCCTTAGTCATGCCAAAGCCATTGCCCTGATGGCGCTGAAGATGATGGAGCTTTCGGAAGAGGTTCTCACTCCAGATGGAAGCCCTATTAAGGTAACCTCTTTGCTCTTTATTCTCAGCTGGTCAGTGATCCACAGACCTGATTAATTTCATCGTGTTCTGTTGGTAGAAATCTATTTATTGCTAGAGAATTTACAATTGCATCAGTATGTCTGCAGCTCTCATGGGCCACATGCCTCTTTTCCAAATTGGTGGAAACCCGCATAAAAGAAGAGACTGTAGACTGCCTGCTCTTTCTCACTGTTAATGTGCTTCCTTCCCCTGTTATGCTATTTCCTTCCCCTACTTTGGTACAGGAGGTGGCAGGAGGAGGGAAACCAGATGTCCTTTTGTAACATTTTCAAGTCCGTCTGCTGTTCTGCATCTTTTGGTCCTATACCAACATATTCAAAAGAATACCATTCTGAAAAAAATATGTTTGGCTATAGCTTTTAAAGAAGATTCTTTTAAACTTTCATGTGAACATTCATTGAACACAAAATAAGCATTAAAAGACAATTGTTACCTGAAGATACCAGACATAGCATTTTTCAGTTTTGATACAAGACTATTTCAAATACAGATGTTAATTTAATCCTACTAAAATACATAATTTTGATAGATTTTGTTTTTCCAATAACTATAGCTGATTAATATGTGCTAACTACACTGATATGTGCTGGGAGAGCTGTCTTCTAGAGCATCTTCATATTTTCACTTTCTTTTAAGTCATTGCTGCAACTGTAGGGAAATTTTGAAGATATGTGTTTTACTCTGATACTCCCTTTTTCTGACTGTTTTCATTACCACTCATTGTTTTTCAGAAAATTCCTCTTATTTTCACTGTCTGCATAAGAAAACCTGTAAAAGAAAGACTAAAGACATTGCAGAGGAAATATATATAGAATAAAATGCTGTGAATAAACAAATATTCTTAAAAAGTGCTAATAAGCCTGCTTTAGAATTCAGAAGAAAAAAGTCAGTTCATCATACTTAAACTGAAAATAGAGGTACTGAGAAGCTTGTCATAATTTCTTAATTTTCCTGTCTTCAGTTATAGGTGTAATATATTTCAGGGCAGGAGGGATGGTGATACTGTAGAATGTTTTTACCTTTGTACCTAACTTAGGAAATTGTGCTTAAAAATAATGCTTATCCTTCATAGAGGCAGATTCTGATTTGTTTTAAAATGTATTAATATTAGGATTCCTCTCACATGGATATATTTACCCTGTAAACTATTGCAATAAGGACTTTTGGAGAAGTCTGCTTTAGTGTGTCCTAGTTTAGATGTCTGCTCTAGGATGAGAGGAATCATGCCCTAAAAGTGTGTGCTTTTTCAGTTATCTGTTAGGGAAATCTACGGACTTAACCTAAATGTGGATGCCTATGCTGTGAGCTTCTACACTTTGTCACATGAGTCCTCCGACAAATGGCAAGGAATGCATAGCTTTTCCTAGTGGCTATGTCAATGATCATCACAGTTAAAAACATACTCATTATTTCTAAATTCAGTTGGCATGACTTTTGCCTTCCAGACAATGTTAAATAGGCCAGAGTGATCCCTATTTTTGTTAGTTGGCAGTTTTTTACTTTAAAAAAAGTATGAAGGGGCCCATTGTGCCACAGATTCCCATTAGCAAATGTTCCATGTGCATAAAAATGTCTTAAAGCAACATCAGGGGAAGTTCAGATTGGATATAAGGAGGATGTGGTCAGGCACTCGAATACTCTCCACAGGAAAGTGGTCATGGCTCCAAGCCTGTGTGTGTTTAAGCGCTTGGGCAATGCTCTTAAATATTTGGCTTAACTTTTAGGTTGCCCTGTGTGTAGTCAGGAGTTGGACTTACCTGAAGTTCAAGGAACCCCTGAGTATCTGTAAAAGTTACTATGGACTCAGCATCTCAATAGGAGACTTACTCATGACAGCCTTTACAATTAAGCCTTGTCATTAAAATAAATGAATATTCATTAACATTAAAAACAAAGTACATAATGTAGAGTATAAGATATTTATATATGGTCTGACTTTTAAACAGCAAATTAAATTGTACTGTATTGTGGGAAGTTTGAGCTGGTCCTGTTGATTCAGTTGGCAAAACAAATGCGGGGTTTTGACTGTATTTTGACCTTAAATCTTATCTGTCATTCATGTTAACAAGTGTAAGTCCCATTTTCTGAGTCCTTGTGTTGGATAAAAAAATCCTAATGCAGATTTTGTTCTGTAAAGTGACAAACCTACATCAGTATTTAGGAATTTGAAAAGAACCTGGAATCAAAAGGCAGCTTTCCTCATACCGAGCATTTAATAACGTTGACAGCTTTCACGATTTGCTGTGACTGAATTCTGACTTTGTTCTTCAGAGCAACCTAAAGCCATTTTTAAAAAGTAAGACAAGTGCTTCAGTAAGTCTGAGGCAATTTTTCAAAACAGAATTCCTACAAATAGGAGGTCCCTACCTTCTGATCTCAGAAGTAAACAACACTGTTCTGTTCCATTACTGATGTTCCATTACTCAGTATGACATGTCTAACTTTATGATTATAGTTTATGGAATATATGTATTTTCTAAATTACTTTGATGGATATATTTTGTTGTCATCTCCAGGCTGAATTCACCAGAATGCAAGGATTTACTTCTTGTAGTTCTTGAAAGGTTTATCCCTGTGATAGCAGTGGCTATCTTATTACTTAAAGGCACAAAAAGTTAGGAGGAAAACGTAAATGAATAAATTTTTAAAATACCATATCACATAAACAGGAATTTAGGATAAGATTTTCACCTCTAAAGTGTATTAGCAGATGATCAAATGAAGCTTATTATCTGGGTTATCATATGAAGGTATTCATTGTAGTGATCACAAAAATAACTTGTTTGTAAAACCATGTATACTTTATGAAAAATCTGCCCCTTAGAGCAATGCTAGTGTGGGCAGTGAGCAGTGATGGACCTCAGGATGGTGGCCAGATGTATGAAGCAGGTCTGGTTTATATCCAGATGATGCTCCCTGCTTTGAGTCAGAGCTCACAGCATGCTGATGAGAGCACCATGGTGTGCAGCTGACACATACTCAGGCATTCTGTACTTCCAGCAGAGCCAGAGGCAGCACAAATACATGAGCAGGATGGAGACTCTGTGCCAGCACTCCTTATAGCTGTGTGAAAGCCTGTGACTTGAAGGGTAATGAGAAACTCTTATTTTGCAGGAGGAGAGAGCGAGCTGTATTATAGCAGCACCCGCAAATCCTATCATCAGTGTTGTAACACAGCCTGCCCTCTTAGAAAGAAATACTTGTAACAGAAAATGGGCTGATCATTCCCTCTGTGAATGATGGAGAAGACTTCAGGTCCCTGATTCAGGTGTGATTTTTTTTTAAACTGAGTTCTACTAGAGGCAAAATCCCATTACTTTAGAATGAGCTAATGCCTTAGTACGAAAGAGGGACTTTTGCTGCAGACACTGAGTGTAGAATTTGATATACATTTTTGTCCTTTCAGTGTAGAATTTTACTCTGGAAGCACTACTTTGATTTACATTCTATCCAATTAATTTTATGTAGTGCTTTATGACTTTAGTCTGAAAATACTGATTTAAAATTGCCTCCTACATTTAAGTGTGTGCTACTTGAGTTTAAGACGTGCTTCATATTTTGCTTCATCTTTTTTAGATAGTGGAATTACATTAATTTTAATAGCTAGAGACAATACTGTAAGAAGAATTCTCCAGGGCACTGACCTTCAGTGAAATGTTGCAATGCAGATAGAGAATTCCTGGAGAATATTATTACTGGGGTAACATTTTATTGTGCTTCAAATCTTAACTAATTAATCAATGTGCAGTATATATCCCAAAGAAAGAGAAAGACCTCCTTTTCAGTTTTTTTTTTTTTTTCAAAAGGGGCACTGTGACAGAACATACCTAGTTTCTACTAATGAGATTTCCTGAGAGAAAATTATCTGTTTATTTTTGTGGTGTATGAAGGTGTATGTAATAGGGTCATGACGAGATAGGAACTGGGGACTCACAGAGGAAAAATAAATTATTTACATGAAGCTGCTGAAATGAACTACAATTACCCAGATTAGTTGTGCGCCAGTGTTCTTATTTAAAATATAGAGGTTGAGCCCTACCACAGAAATTCAAAACACGTAAAATATTTTGCTAAAGCAGAAAAATGTCATGTATCTTTGAAATTATTTATGTTACTATAACGTGAGAATTAGACCTGTAAATACTGTAATCCCAAACTGAAGCAAATATATACCCTCACCTTTCTTTTGGTCACTTTCTAATGACTAGTTTGTGAAATACTCTAAATAGAGTAATGCAGAAAATTTCTAGCTGGTACTGGCTTCAATTTGATTAATTTATTCCCAGGTGAGGTAGAAGGGACCTTGTATTTGCACGGCACATAATCTGGTACTCGGCTCAGTTGTTTCTTAATCATCAAGATAGACTACTTGACACACTTGAAGCTTCTAACCTTCAGATGTGCATTGCCAAACTCATTTTATTATTGGATTTGTAAGCTGCACTCAAACAGTGTAGGCATTAACATCATCTAATTTCAAACACTGACAGTGTGAACAGTACAGCTAAACTTGTTACTGTAGCTCCTTCTTAAATGAAGACAGTAAATTCAGTCTGTATTCATCTGACATGCTTTCAGTGTCTACTTTATAATGAAATACATTAATTAATATTTGTCAGGTAAGTCCTACCTCAACAGTGAACAGGTTAATGACCTCTCAGGATAGATGATCCCACTGGAAGGAGCTGAACTGAAATATCAGTTCACAACTTTGGTCAGTCACAGCTTTTCCATTTGAATTTTAGATGTGATTCGGACTTTCTATACTTCAACTTTCCATATATAGGTGACAAATAAAGCTTTATGGGTAGAACCGTTAGTTTAGCATGTCTAAGATGTGTGACCTTACATCCATGCAGCTGCATTAGTTTTGGCTTATGTTGTCTATTTAAATACCTGTGATCATGATGACTGAAACAATGAAAGCCTGAGTTTGATAACTCTCTAATCTCTACTTGCCAAGTGGTAAATTTTAATTAGCATGAACTCTGACTCATGAATGAGGGCACAGAAGAGTCAAAAAGGCTCAGTGGATTGTAATGGCTTACGGCCACAGTGAGTGACACACTTTTCTAAATATCATGGAAATGGGCAATGAATTTAGAGTGCATAGCATCTCCTGTTGGTTCATTAAGTATTCCCCTTTGTATTTCAGTGATATGCCACTTGGGTCCAGGACACAAGTAGGAACTGCCAACATTTCTTTGTATAAATGGGATTTTTATTTTCTAAGTGAATGGGTCATTCCCAAAAACAATGAGAGAGAGTAGCCAAGTGTTGTCTGTGTAATCCTTTTCAGTGTTTCTTGGCTTGCTTATTATTCAGGTTGTGGCGTGCTGGTTTTATCACAATTTAATGGTCCTATCCAAATGTACATCTTTATGTAAACAGGAAAAGGTTGTCTGGTTTGCTTTAAGTTTTGAAGGGCTGACTGCTGATGCAGGCATTCTCATCAGCCCCATGTGAAAAACTGCTGCATTTACTGCAATGCTCCTTGTTCCATCTGTGGTCTCCTAGCAACTTCACCTTGTTCCTAATGTCTACATCAGACTCTATAAAGTATATAATAGCCTGCTTCAGCCTGCAGAACTTGAAATTAGGAATACCCTTGTGTTAAAAGAAAAATTCAGAAACAGTTCTACAAAAGAAACCTTTGTGCTAAGAGACTTTTAAGAGCTTGTTGCTTCTCAGGTTTACCTGGTATTAGAGCATCACAACAGCTTTGGGGAACATTCAGAGCTGCATGTCAGGGAAGCTTGATACTTTTTCTTGACAACATGCTTGGGAGATGGTGATGCAAAGTCAGCCCTGGTGATGATTCCCTGGACGTGGGATAACTCATGATTGCACTTACTCAGTTTGGCCTAGTGCCTTTGGAAATGCGAAGGGAGAGGAGCTGATGGAAGCACATTTCCCCAGGCAAGTGGGAAATTGCAAGTTTTATTAGACTACTCTAAAGGAAAAGTCACTTTCCTCAGCCCTCCAGTCATTCTCACTCAACTGCTTCCTTTTGTGTGATTTTAATAATGATCTTTAAAAACCCCAAACCACATCCATTATTTGCAACTTCTTTTCTTTTGAAGGGACTTTGTCGAATACAATCATGTTATACTCGCTGTAGGACACTGTTACTGTCTGTGTTGCAGTAACAAGGCAAGGTCAGGTTTATGTGATTAGTGGGTGCACAGCAGCAGCTTTGTGTAAGAATCCGGTCTGAAAAATTAGACTGGCACTTGGTCTGCTGAAGAGGGAAGTTTTCCAAGGGGTTGGTCATTTTTTCAGATGGCCCACATATCAGTTCTTAAGTAAAGTCTGCAGTAGATGATACAGGTAGATTTTCAAAGCTAGGAGGAGTTGATTCTGCGCAACAAAGGATCCGCCTGCTCAGGCAGAGACATGATATTGGGATTGGCAACCCAGTGTAAGCCCAACTTGAGTAAACTAGAAAGCTATGAAGATATATATGCATATTTTTTTATGACTGCTGGGAAAGAGACACCTAAAAGACAAGCAAGGAGCTAATTAATAATGTGAGGATCAACTGAGAAGAGGTCTTGTCATTAGACCTTGCCATTCTCCCCTCACGCCATGTGTTCTGTGACATTTTCTCTCTGGCAAGTAGGAAGCATAATCACCATTCCATTTATATTTGTCCCTGTGGCAGAAATAAAGCATACTTGTAGAAACCAGGGTAGTTACTACCCAGGGCACCCTGTGAACTTTCCCACTGTTTATTTGTTCACAGTGATTACTGCTTGTTCACAGCTCTTTGTGACTCACAGTATGTAGATTTAGCTGCATATGGAAACTCCTCTTTAATTCAGTCCTTCAAGTCCTAATTCAATGTTCCTTAAGGGAGACTAAACCTTGCTAAGAGGGCTGCACCTAGCTTGTAACTATGTCCTGATGCCCCACAGTGAGCAGATACTTTCATTTCCTTCTCTAGATGCTGTAATTACGTGCACAGGGAAAACCAGCAAGGATTTCAAGGCGGGGGCCACAGGATACACAGCTGGATTGTGGGGCTAGCTTTAAGGTCAGACTGTGACATCTCTCACGGTTCAGCAGTCAGTCCAGACACAAACGCCTCCAACTAATACTCCAGATGTCTGGCTAGTAGTAGAACTGGTTGGGAATTTTCCATCGGAAACACTTTTTGGCTGAGAACACTTTATGATTAAAAAAAAATACCATTGGGCATATTTACCAGATTTTGTTAAATTACTGATCAAAACTCATGTCAGAGTACTAAATACCAATAGTTACTGGGACAATGACCTGCGGGGAAAAGCCCCCAGATTTTAAAGATGGTAAAGCATTGAACTTGTGTTCTTTATGAGGAAAAAGACCTCTGTATTCTCATTTGTCTAGGATGGAAGATATCCTGTGATACTGTTTTGCCTGTGGGCTTGGGTTGAAACATTTTTTGCAGCTGCCAGAACTTCACATTCTGGTTTTGACTTTTACAGTCAGTGGAGGGCCCCAATGGTGAAGCTGAAATTTTCTGTTGTTATTATTGTACATTGACTCTTTATTCATACAAAAAGTAAGCAAAAATAACAACAGAAACACAACTGCTCAGGTGAATAAATAATTAAATCTGTGGTGTATACAGCATTTCAGAAGGTTGATATTGTTGCATCTTTATAAAGGGAAGAATGGACAAAAATCTGAAGTTAGAATTACTGCATGTACAATGAAGTTATATGTTTATATATAATAGGGACATAAAATTTGAAATAATGAATGAATATTTAAGGAATTGGGCTAGAGAATCCAGGATAGCTGAGTACCAAAATTTTATTTCTCTTAAGTCCTAAATGTATGTTCTCATCTTCCATTTGTATGGCTTCCTGTCATATAAAAATTAAAAAGTCAGGTTTCCACTATACTACGAGAGTATTTTTTCTTTTCTCCTGTGGTGGAGAAGAGATGAAAAACATTTAATGCACAAAAATTGAAAAAAGTGGTGATATGAGAAAACACAAACCTACAAGGACTCACAGAAGATAAGCAGTAATACACTGAGAAACAAGCACAGACTATGCATAAAAATAGTGCTTAATTGGCTTTTATGCAGTAAGCATGACCAGAAAATGCTAGGCTTGTATTGCTGCCTCACTGGGTTATTAGGCACAGGTAATCCCAGAGGCCTCAGCGGAAGATGCAGAGATGAAAATGCCATGCCCTTTGAAGCTGCAAGGTGGTTGCTACCTCAATGTCTGTGTTTCCAGCTGCTGACATGCTGTCAGGCAGCTGCTGCCTCTCCCTTCAGTGACCGAGCTGTCAGCACCTGCTTTGTGGTCTGCCTGCTTGAAGATAAGAAAGCCTATTCTGTCCAGTGCTAGTGATATTTATTTACTGTTGTAATCTCACTTATGTACATTGTCTTTTCTAAACTGGACAATATTGTTGTTTTGGAACTACCATTAAATTGCTGATACCCAGTGTCTGTCTCTCTTCCAAGGGTCGCAACAGTTTAGTCACCTAATCCAAATGGTTTACTTTATGTGGAGTCACAGTGCACCATAAATTGTAGGTTTTGACAGTGAATAGGGCAAATCTACTTCATTCTTTGGTCTGACCATCCCCTAGAAGAAAGAAATGGTGTTACAACTGCAGTGGCTTTCCAGTGTGCGAAAGTAGCACATCCTCCTGGGTCATGCAGATTGGGTGCCCCTTGGTTAGGTGACAGTGCTAACATAGCTCCTTCTTCTTGCATCCAGATACAGCTTGGAGAAAAAGATTCAAAAAAGAGCTATGTCTCATCTACTCCTCCCCTCTCCCTTGTCTGCTCATGCTTGAGTAGTTATGGATAAGGTGCAACTGGAAATACAGAAAGCAAAACAAAAAAGGGCTGAGCTCCTGCAGTGTATGACTTCTGTTACACATTTAAAAGGCATAGTTCTCTTCGTGACCTATTAGTTCTCTTGTCCCTTTAATATAATTTTTCTGGAAGGATTCTGCTAACTGGAAGAAAGATGCAAAACTTTTTCAAGAAAGGAGCACCTCAGTTGTCCTTCTCTTTCCTGACCCTGGATTGCAAGCACAGCCTTGCATTGAGTCTCAGAGGAGCTGCCTGTGGGTTATCATGGAGATCAGTGTCTTTCTCAGCCCCACTGCATAGTCCTGTAGAAATGTTAACCTTTATGCAGATCTGGCTCAATACTCTGGCATCCACAGTTATAGCACTTTTAGGAGCAGCTGCCAGCATCTGCTCTGCAAGTTTAAGAAGAAGAAAGTGCATTTGTTAATAGCAGTTCACTACTTGGCCTCCCCCATTCTCTCCAACATGCACAGTTCAGAGAAGAAAAGTCAGTCTGCGGTTTTAAGTACCAGTTAAAAAACGCTATGGAAAAACTGTTGTCATTATTCTGAGCTAAACAGTGAGTCATTACACTGTGCTATATTTGAGTGAACAGTTCAGATGGGGGGGTGGATGCTGGAGGATTATACTTGGCCTTCTGTTAGAAGCTGACAAGTTCAGCAACATTGTTCAACAGCTTCAGAATAGTTGAGTTCCCTAAGGAAGAATGCATTTCCTGTCATAAATAAATCCATAAACAAAATGTTTCATGGTGTTTCAGCTTCCTTTCATATGAGACATGGAGTATTTTGGAAAAAATGTCAATACTTTAGAGGAATTTGCAATGCCTTTTCTGTTCAAATACCTCTTTTAAATCTAAACTAGGGTAAAAAATGCAAATAATCCTCTTCAGAGACTTTATATTGAAAAATCTGAACTTTTTTTTAAAAAAATACCCTCCATATTTATATTGGATTTTGATTTTGCTTTAGTATTTGAAAAAGAGAGGAGAGGCAAAACCATTGGTTTTGAATAGAGGAGAAGGGAAAACAAGCCACAGATACTCTGAGGACGTTCAGTCCTACCATGTGACCTATTTGATTGCATCAAATCAAAAAAAAGAGAAGTGGTATAAAGAAAAGTGGATTAGAAGGTTGAAGGATTTCCCCACCTGGTGGAAGTTGGAGGGGTCAAAGTGATCATTATCCTGAAGGAAGACCTGATTTTTGTCTAGCTTTGAAGCTTCCTTCCAGGAAAAAGAATCAACCCTGAGAAGGAAGATGGGAAGAGTTATATTTTTGATATTCCACTTTCCCTCCTGCAAAATTTCCATGCCATAGAGCAAAAGCCCTCTTGCTGAGATATCATTTTCCTAGATGAATAAGATAATTCCTGACATTTAGCTAAATATTCTGATACTGGTTAAAGCTTTCACTATTATTTTAATATCTGAAATTACAAAAACTGATTAGAACTAAGTTATCAAAAGTCACAAAATCATAGAACAACCTTTGAGGTTGGAAGGGATCTCAGAAGATCAGCTGGTCCAACTTTTTGTCCCCAGAGGACATTATTGAGCACCCTGTCCAATAGCAGCTTGAACACCTCCACTGATGGGGACTCCACCACCTCCCTGGCGTGTTGTTCCAGTGACTGATTTTTCTAACTATAAAAAATTTCTTTCTTATGTTGAGATGAAACCTCTCCTGGTGCAAGTTGTACCTTGTTATGAGTTTCCTCCCTTAGATATCTCTCCTGCAGGGAGAAAAGGCCCAGGTCCTTCAGGCTTCCCTCACAGGGCAGATTCTCCAGCCCTGTGATCATCTTCATGTCTTTTCTTTAGACACTCCAGTGTATCTGTGTCTCTCCTGAACAGTGGGGCCAGCACTTGGCATAGTGCTGTGGTGCAGCCTGACAAAGGCTGGGCAGAGTGGGATAATGATGTCTCCATCTCTGCCAGCAATGCCCCTGCAGATGCAGCCCAGGATCCAGTGTGTCTTTGTTGCTGCAGCAGTGCACTGCTGAGCCTGCCAGCTTGTCCACCAGGACCCCCAGATCCCTTTCAGCAAGGCTGCTTCCCAGCCATGCAGATCCAGACTTTACTGAGCTCTTCAGTTATTCTGGCCCAGGTAATGTGATGATATGTTTATACTGGTAAAATTTGAGATTCATCTGGGAGACGTAATATGTTCTTTACAACAGCGTGTATTTTCACTTTTCTGTAGAAGTAGTGACACCTCTTGCAAAAATTTTAATGGAAAGTGAGTAATTAAATCCCTATGTGCTGTTCTGAAAATTTGTCTTTTCTGTCATCTCTCTGTAGAATAGCTGTTTTTCTTTCTGTGACAACTAACTTATTAGTAGGTCCATTTGTGTTACATTTAAAAAAATGGATGAAAAAATTAGTAAAAACCTTTACCAGAAGAAAAAGAATCCTAAAAATAGGGAGATTTTTTTTGACTACTATACAGTTCTTTGGGAAAGGGACTAATTGCTGTTGTTACTGCTTTACTACTGTCATTTCTGCATAGTGGCGCCCACTCTGTTGTCACAAACAACACTTTGCAGAATTATTGTTTCCTTTGGGAGCATCGATATGATTTTACTTAAAAGAAGACTGTTACAAAACCTTAACTTGAAGAAGCCTTTTCTTTTTATTGACTGATCTATGACAATGACAACAAATATATAATATGAAATGACACATATCTTCCTGTTATTCCAAGAAGTGTTTCTGTGGGGGGGTTTTAATAAATGCTGTTATCTCAAGGTGTTATGATAGTCAGAAAATAATTGAGCTTTGTGGTCTGAAAATCAGGCATCTGTGGGACATCTCAAGTAGAACAATGAAAACCACTACACTCTCCAAACTTTAAAGCAGATAATATACTCATAAAGTTGTAACAATTTATAGTCGCTGGTTATAGGACTTCAATCTTTTATTTATTTATTTCAGTTTGCATCTCTGTATGTCTTTTTATCTTTCCCAGTTTACAGTTTTATAGTTTTGTTTTTTTCTAGTTTTACAGGCCATTTTCACTACTTGGTTACTGCACCTTCTGTAAAATGTTTTGAAAATGTGATCACCGTGCAGCACACTGGTTGCTTGAACTTAGAGAATAGCTTCATTATTCAGATGTCTTTTTGACCAAAATGCCTACTTATTTAATCAAATACGGTCCAATGTTTATAGATTATTTCAAACCTGGTTAACTAACTACACATTTGTACATGTAAGTGGTTTGGGAGCTAAACTCAAGCCCTTCTACTTGAGTAGAAAATCTTTTGCATATAGCTACCTTTGTGCAGACTCGGAGAAACTGTTGTTTCTGACAATCAGTTCATAGATACTGAAAGGGATATAAATATAGAAAGACTGAACAATTTCTTCTCTATATTACAAGCCTATTTGTCTTCAAGGATTTGCTCACAGTGGTTATTCTTAGCTTATATTTACCAAGACGACATGAAAATTAGTGACCCTTTTCCTATATGAGCTCTGAAACACTAATAAATTTAATTTCAATGCATGCTAATTTTAGCATGGACAAGGTATTTTGTAGGATGAAGGCAGTTTCATTATTTCTTACTTCAAAATATCAGTCTCCTTTCACTGTGAATAATGACTTCTTCAGAGGTAAACATTAAAGATGTCATGGAATTTAAACTTAAGGGGTTTATTTCTGTATGTGTTTATCAGAAAACTTCACGTCTCTTAGGAATCTATCTGATGTTGACGTGTATAGTGTTACTTTTCTTGAACTTTAACGAGAACATAGCATGATTGCATCCTGTCTGGCACTCCCTGGAACCTTTTCTCTATCATAGCTAGGAAAAAATCTTCAAAGGCTTCAGTGAGTTTAACCCCATTTGTCTCCAGGGGACCATCCACTGCATACTGGGCTCTCTGTTATGTCTGCTTCCAAGGCCACAGTACTGGACTAGATGGTCTTTTGGTCTGATTCAGTACAGTTGTTCTTACATTCTTACCTAATTTATTGCTTGTTCCTAGTCACAGATCGCTGCAGCTAAATGTCAACTCCCTTTTCTGAAGGAATTACATATTTAATAGCTGGGATAGCTCAGATAACAAAAGCAACAAAAATTCTATCTGCTATGACTGAGATCATGGTATCTATTTAAGTGTGGTTACCCTAAAGATTTTTATAGAATAGAATCATAGAATTATGGAATAGTTTAGGTTGGGAAAGACCTTTAAGATCAAGTCCAACCATTATCCCAGCACTGCCAAGTCCATCACTAGACCATGTCCTCATGGTTTGTTTATACATTGCCATTTCCTCCTCAAGAGACTCATTGGAAGCTTATGAAATTGCTAGTCATAAAAATATTGAGGACACTATAGCATCCTTCTTCTGTTCTCAGAGCTTTCATTACTTTTGAGCATTTGCCAAAGAATTTTTAGCCTTTTTGTTTTTCATGAGCTCTTCCTTGATGTTTGCCATTTGTTGCATTGTGTGTATTGGTTACCTAAATTATGTGATGTTCTTGCTCTCTGGACAGAAAAAAAGCTTTTGAGGCATGAGAATGAATGGCAAATAGCTAAATAATAAAGCCCCCTCTGGTTCACACAGGAAGGCTATTGTTTACAGGAGATGAGATTAATTTTGCTAAGATCTGTTCCCTTGTGAACTCACTGAATAAGTTTTTTGGTCTGATTGTTGATGACTAAAAAAGAAATGAACAGCCATTCAGAATCAGTGATTGTTTGCAAATGTACCTTTTGCTGAAGGGGGTAAGGCTGCTCTCATAGTAGACCTGTCTCTCCATTTATGTCTTCACAAACTTAGGGAGCCATTCTCTACAAACTGCAATCTGTAAGACAGTTCAGAGTTTCCAGTCTGGTTTTCAGTGAGACTAACCATTGCATCCTGGATAATGGTTGTGTAGGGCTCCACTTCCCTTCACTTAGGAGTGTGAGGTGTATGTCATGCTTGTTCCTGGTTTTGAGAGTTCTGTAAGAAGAGCCACCTGAGGTTTCTTTTTTCTTTGTTTTTGGTGAAATATTTTGCTCATATTAAAACAAGATTTACTGTAAAATGCATTATTTTTAATGGTTTTTTAAAATAGATTAGGATTTCTGGTAAGACAGAAAGTTATTAAGAGCACCCAGTGTTTAAGGGGAGTGAGGAGAACCAAGCTTAACCCCTGTGGCTTACATTAGAAAAAGGTGAACATCCCACACTCCATATGAGGGAGTACCATTAAGCCCCGAATAGGATAATGGCTGTTTTTGAGCCTGTCATTGATTTGTCATTTCAGTTTTGTTTCTCAGAAAAATGTTTAAAAAATGCAGTGTGTACGAAACTGAATGTTTTTCTTGCTAACCCTAACAGCAAGAATCATCTTTGTGCAGCCCACATAACATGAATATTAAAATGAAATCTAAGCATTAAACAATCTTTTGCGAGAAGAATCAAAAAGTTGTCCTGAGAAACTGGAAAGTGAGAAATAAATACGTGGTTTAGAATCTCATGTATATTTAGTGAGCATCTGTACTCCAAAAAATTAGGTTATAAATGCCTCTGTTTGGAGGTATGACCAAATTGCACCAGATGACTGCTTTTAGTTTGGTCTTCTGAAGGCCGGAAAGCAATATGGAACCCTGTTGGCTTACTGGAAGTTCTCTGTGTACATTCCCTCTGTCCTTCACAAAAATGGAAAAGGAGCAAAATGCCAATAGGAAAAACACCTCTGAACACTAAATCTGTGTGCATAAGAACTGAATAGCAGGTTTGCAGGCTGTAGAAAGCACTGAAATTTGTGGAAATTTCTGAGAGATCTGTTATATCAGTTTTTCTGTTGCTTGTTTTCCAAGAACATCAGCAAAGAGCAAATCTTTAACTGGAATTGTGTTTTCTTCAGTAGGATGTGGGTCTATGCATATGTGAATATGCGGTTGTCATCTGTGTAGAACATTCATTTGAATTCACTCTGTTTGCAAACATTTCTAAGTCCATCTCCTGATGTCTCTTAGACTGTAATGACAATGAATGACAATGTTATGAATAATCCAGATGCAAGTACTTCCTGAATATTGACAGTTTGGTTGGATAAGGTTCCAAAATGATGTGACTTGTGTTCTCTCATTAGTTTGGATTAACAGGAGTTGATACCTTAATAACCCACATGGTACTGTGGCACATCTGGAATTCTTACTAGCACGTGAAAAACAGATGTGCATCTTTTTCTGTTGCTGCCATGTTTCACTATGAGCTTAGCATACCAAAACTGAACTTTCACTGGTCCCCTTGCTTCACACTCCTCTCCTGTTCCTTTTGTCTTGTCTTGAAGTTTGCTTTTAAGTCATTTTCAGTAAGTGAGATTCTCTTTTTCTCCATATGGTTATGCTCAGACATTTTGTTTATGGGCTTTAGGATTTGGTAGCTACAGCTTTTAAGATCACCCTGGCTTAGTGTGGATAAACAAGTACTGTTGTCCTTCCCATGAATGCCTTGAAGAAGGCCTATGTTTTATTGTGTCACACTCTTAACTGCCACAGGTCCCTCTTCCCTTCCCAATTGCTGTTCTCCTTAAACCCAGGCATCCTAAGCATCCCACAGCATACTGTCCACTCACCAGCTTGCATTACCCTCTACTGTCCTACACTGCCTTTGACCCAAATCCTTTTCCAGGCATCTTTTGAGTCAGTGAGAGTTCACTAACAAGGTTTGAACACTGCTCTGTGTGTAATCCAGATTTGCTGCAGCATGCTGTCAGCTGTGGGTGTCAGCACAGGGCTAACTGGGTGGAAAAGCAGTGAGCCAAATCATGTGCTTTGATGCTACCTTCTGTTTTAACCTCTCTAGGACTTCACTGAGGTGATGTCAGAAGCACCACTTGTGACCTCCACAGAAATGGCACATTTTCAAAACTGTTACTTTCAGAAATCATTTTTGGAGAAGGTTTCCAGATGTCTCCAGGCTGAGCAGAACTGATTCCATTCTTATGAAAAATACTTAAAAATTCATTGTATGCTAATGTATGTGTGTGATGAATGACTCATTTAAATAAAGTCGAGGATACCTAGAGGGAAAAAGGAACTCTTACTGTGGAGTTAGAGGTCAAGTTTATTGTTGCCTTATACTTAGAGCCAGGATGGCAGACTAAGGAAGGAGGAGCTGCAGTCAAGTAAGCTGCCATCAATTAGTGCCTGAAGGTTATAACAAAACCTCCCTTCAGTCCTGTGAACATTTGAGGCATCCACTCACTGCATAGGTTTGAAAAATCTGCTGCAAAGAAAGATGACCAGAAATATGCTGGAACTAGGGAAGAGGCAAATATCAGAGTTACTTGTTCAGATTTCCTCCAGTTAGTTCAAGCAGCCATAAAAATCTAGTTGAGGGCATCACAGAACGTGGAACTCAGCAGAAGGTGATTTATTTTTACCTCAGAAGACTCAGAGTCAGAGCTGGTTGGAAGCAAAGAAGGCTGGCAAGCTACTACTCTTAATTTGTCATGTTCTGTCAATGTTTTATGGGTGTTGAAACCCATGGTTTGTGTCAGGACAGTCCTCCTTGTGGCAACTTGGACTGGCCCAGCATCAGTGCTGTGTTTCTATGGCTATGTTGGGTCAGATCTGAACAAGCTTATCTTAACACAGCTAGGAGTCTGTGTGCCTCTGGAACGTACAGTGCAGGTAATAGCTTTAAAGGTATTTCAAATTTAAAAATAGCCTTTCTCAGTGTGGCAGAAATTAGAGATACAAAGAACTTGTGTTTGCTTGGCAACATTTCCCTGTGATTAATGTGAAAGTGTACTTCCTTGTTAGCAGATTCTTCACACATAAGCATAATTTGTAAAAAAAAAAAATCTGCATGCTCTTTGAGATACACTGTTCTATGATTTAGACAGACATTAATAAAATACACATTTTAAAGGAGAAGATCTACTTCTCTTTGCTCAAATTTGCATATTAAGGTCAGCTGCCTGAATTTCGACAGTTGCTGATTTGAAGAAAGCTCCTATTTATTTTTATAGAAAATAATCAATTTATTTCAGAGAAAAGGAAAAGAGTTTTCATTACTCTTCCCACAATTCTACAATAGGGAATGGTGTCTGTGGAACATGTAGTCTGAACATTATTCATCTTTCCCATGGGGATTATTAGAAGTAAATTAGGATTATCTGAATTTGCTTACAAACCAAGATCAATTTCTAAGTAACACTAAATGAAGTGATTTATCAGACACAGTCCACTGTAGTAACTGCTTTATAATGAGCTTTGAGACACACCATAATGCAGTCTTTTGTTGCAAGTATCTTTTGTACACACACTGCCTACCTTTTATGAAGTAATTGGAATTTAATGTGCTACAGCTGTTGAAGTGTATCAAGCCAAACCCTTAATGTGGGAAGCTTCTGGGATTAAAACACTTTTGTAATGAGAAATCTTAAATATGTTTTGACTAATTTCATTCAAGGATCATCTACAGCATTTTTATGTAAGTGAATCTCTTAATTTCATGAGCCTTACCACTCTAATTAAAAATGGCTTTCTTTTCATTTTACATTTCAGTCCAGAACACTTCGAACAGAGCCATAACTTTTTTACTTGGTAATGTATTTATTGTTAATAGAATGTCAGTCACTGACTAGAATTTTACCAACTAAATTTTTAAATTCATGATCACAGGCTTAAAAGGCCAATGTAATGTAGTTAGTTTTGCTCTGTTGCCCCTGTCACTCATGGCACAATAAGTGTGCCAGCTCTTCAATTAGATCAATGCAATGGAAAAAAACTGGTGGGTTGATGGAGTTTGTGCTGAGGCCCTTGCGTCTGTACTTAATGTGTTTTGAGATTTTTACTTGGACTGATTTTGTTCCTTATACTAAGTGCCTCTACCATACTAAATGCCTCCACAAATCTGAAAGATCAGATGTTGATTTACATCCTGATATGCCCATAAGAGTTTGTCTTGACTTTGGTGTACATCTTGAGAAGAGCTTTAATTTCCCTTAAGAGGGTTATAGTTCATGCATGTTGGGGTTTGGGTGTTCCTCCCTTTTGTTTCTCTTCACCTGTGGAATTTTTTGCCCATCAGTTGCTAAGGGACCATAATGGCCGGGTACTTAAGGAGAACAAAAGAAGTGATTGAACTGAGGGAAGCAGGTATTGTGAAGCTTCTCTCA
>VZTR01026376.1:99832-112926 GCA_013400775.1 Chaetops frenatus
GCTACTGTTTCTATTATCCAGTTTGCACTATGGGTTAATAAGGTGAGGAATTCATGGATTTTTAACTTCCTCTGGAAGGCGGGTACATGGATTCAGGGCTATCACACACTAACTGTATGTTTTTGGGGTTACGTTAATAATGGTACCTACTGTGAGGAACTGACACCAGGGGAGGTTTTCTCCCAGCCCTTCACCCAGCTCTTCGGGCCTATCTCACTAGCTTTCAGAGGGTTTAAATCTTCTCTGAATGCTAATGATATCATACAGTGGCTGATGTTGCTGATAGGCCTATTCTATTTAGCACTCAGAGATAAAGGGAGATTGACTTTGAATACCACCCTGACATCTACCTCAGAGAATAGGGATGCTGCCCCAGAACCTGACCCTGCCCAACAGCCTGACCCTGCCCCACAGCCCACCTCAAAAATGAACCACCCGGACTAGAACAAACCATTTTGTAAAATGAAGCTATGTAGAGTAACTAGGGCCAGTTGGGGCATGTGCTTCAAAAACACATAGAATGTAGCTTTGTTGTACCACAAGGGATGTTGTTGCCCTTTAGTGGGGTGATTCTATCATTCTCATGGAGGCTGAATGTACAAGTGCCAAAGTATTTCCTGTGAAAGGGTTTGTTTTGATAGTTATCCACAGGAAGCTTAGCTGTAATCATCTGTGATGAGGAACAGACCAATGCCAAAATAACATGACTTGGTATGATTGCAGTGTATTAACAGAGCTGACAGTCCATCGTGAAAGGATGACTGTTCAAAAACTTATGTTTTCTTTCAAGTTTACACTGTTTTGCTATTCATGGTGTGTGCTTGATACTGTAAGTGTGTTGTTGACGTTGATCATCATATGATTATTACAAAAAAAAGGTTAAAATCTGAGTTTATAGCATAAGTAAAATTGTTTCAACACAGCTGCTGTGCTCTTCATTTTTTTAAATTTTAATGAAATTCTAAAGACAATGTGAACCAAGGTACACTAAATTTCTCTTTGAACTGAAATACAAAATTCTGTTTCTTTAACTGGTTTCAGGACATTAAAAAACATTTCTCCCATCCCATCTCTTCTTAAGGATGAGAGGAAGACAGACTTTTCAGCAGTCATTTGAAACCCTCAAATGTAACACCACTTTTTAATTAGTTGTCCTTCAATGCAGTATGATGTTAGAGTTAAAAAAGACACACATATGTTAATGCATCCTGTCCATCTTCCTGTCAACATCCTCACAACGTGTTTTCCAGTGTTTCAGTAGTGTCATAATGAAATGATGTAACTTAGCATGCTTACCTCAGGAACTTGTCACTGTAACTACACTATTTAGGCCAAGGTAAGCTGGATATACACCTGTGTCTTCATTTAAATGATGTTATTTCTAGTTTCCCCATATGTCCTCCTTTGATATCAACATCTTGCGCATATTTGTAGATGATTATCACACTTCCCCTATTGAGTAAGCTGTATTGAGCCAAGCTGTGAGTATTTACAGTTTTTTAGTTTCCCTCTAATCAAATCCTTTCTGAAGAGATTCTTGGTCTTTTCAGAAATCATACCTGTTGACAGTACATAGGCTTTAACTTAATAGGCTTGGTGAGGTTGACTAGAATTTAGTAGGAAGGAACTGTAGGTCTCAGATGATGTTCATAACCCCAGATTACTTTTTCCATACGGCTAGATTGCATGCTATCTCAAGTTCATTTTGGTCTTCACTCAGAATTTCCCAGCTTTCTCTCTTGAATTGTGTATTTTTAGTTCAGAGTATATTTCTAGATGCATTGAGTTTGTGTGATCAGTTGACTTGCATTGTGTGTTGTTTATTGCAGATCCTTAACAAACACAGTAAATAAAAATAAGTTATGCTGAATTTTATTTATTACACACAAGTATGACTTAGATTTCATCTACTTTATTTCATTTATCCACAAATTTCAAGTCAAATACAAATAAAAATTATCAAGTTGTCACAATTTAATTTTCACACTCATCTTCCTCTCAGCAACACACTGATAAAGAGCAAAGCATCAGAATACAAAGGTATTCTTTTAATGAAAACACATCTTGCATGCATTTGGGAGGAAAGGAGTAATAGAACAGGACTAAGAGCTAAAGGACTTGTCAGCAAAGGTTGCACCAGATTCTTCTGAAGAGAGATTCTTCACCCACTTCGTGCTTGAAGAATTTGACTGGAAAAGTTTCTAATAAAGTATAATCAGATAGGAGCACCAGCAGGAAAGAAGCAAGCAATGAGCATGCTGGATAAGCAAAATCCAGGGCTGGATGTCCATGCCATTCAGCAGCTGGAGAGCAGTGACAAACAAGGAAGTTCTAGATATGCCATACTATCATCTTCTACTGCCTCCCAAACTAGATTAGTGTTTCATTTTCAAAAGAACATGCAAGGATAATTGAGATTTGAAGTCTCTGGCTTTCTTTTTTGGTCTTACTCACACAAATAATAGCGTGAGTATGCTTTGATTTCTGTCTATATTTTTGTGGATTATAGAAATATAAATTAGTTGATAAAAGCTGGTGAAGATGGTCAGAGATAATCTTGACTAAGCATATTACATTCGAATTTTTGCAATAGCAAAATGCATAACCTACAGAAAAGGAATTATTATAATATATGCATTAAAATTGCTATTTTTTACAGAATTTAAAAGCCAAAATGTATGTATATTTTGTATACGTATATGTTGCCATGCTTTGTTCTTTATCAGTGTGTCTCTGAGAGAGGGATGAGTGTAAGACAGTGGCAGAGATCGTTGAATAAAATGAAGGAAGGTCATTAGACTGAACATTGAAATCTTTCCTTCCCATAAATGATTCATGTTCATCTGAGAGCAATTAATCTCTGTTTGGATTTTGTCATATTCTTGACATCATCAGGCCTTAATTTGCTAATTTTTTTGAAAATAAGATCAGAATCTTTCTAGTCATGAAAACACCAGAACATTCAGATATATCCTGAATCATCTTCTTAAAGTTGTAGTGCAGTTAGCAATTTTCTCTGAAGCAGTTTAAACAAACAATGAAATAGTGTCTCATTTCTATTCATGGTACATCTGATGTTCAATAACAGTCTGATATTGCTTGTAGATTTCCACCTTAAATGTAGTAATAGAAAATACTGCATTTGTATGAGTTAGAGTGATTTTTCATTGATTTCATTAACCATTTTATTTACAAATTTCCTTTATTTTAACCTAGATTTTCAGTGAAGGTAACAGAACTGTACAGAATACTCCCTGAGTTCTGATCCTAGCTTTTGTTATGATTTGTTTTGTGGTGTCAAGAAGGCTTGATTGACTTGCTGAAGCGCTGTCTATACAGGAATCAGGAGACTCACTGAATGCTTAGATAATTTGCTAAAATCCTCAGTTCAGTGCAAACCAGCTGCTTTTCTCTTTGTGCTAATTCCCTTTGTTGTATGAAGTAGTTATTCTCAACTGTATGGATTTGCCTGTCTTAAAGACTTCAGAAAAATAATTTTATGTGAATGTGTATTTTGAACTCGCTGAGGAGGAAATTCATTTTCCCTGAAAAGATCTGCAGCTTTGTGATGGTGAAGTACAAAGGCTGGTAATGAGTATTAATAATCCCCTTCCCAATTATAGCCAAGGTGAAGTTTCTTAGTCTTTTGTTTATAGGATCCATGCAGTCAGGGCCTCTTTTCCCTTTGCATTCAATCGCTACTGCCAGCTCTGGAGACTTGCTTCAGGCATAAGAGTTGGGTAAATTCTGCAAAAATCAATTGTCGTCATCTTACATTGTCTTGTGTTCAGTCTACAGAAATTGCAGTTCTTAAAAACAAACTGGTGAACAAGGAAAGAAACATAGCAGCATTGCCATTTTAGAGTGAGGTGTTTAAGGATTATCTGATACAGTGAGCTGTTCAAACTGGAAGCTGTAAGGTATAAAGTGTCTGTATATCCTAGCTGTCTTATGGAAACTTTCTTTACTTTATAAGTTAATTTATCCTTTATTTGAGCATGAGGAAGATTTGTTATGTTGCACATTTAGCATTCCAGTCTCTATGATGGTAGCAGTGCCCTAAATTTCTTCACAAGGAAGCAAACTATTTTTTAGATATTACTGCCTTCAATTCTAAGCATTCTTTATACACAGCTTGGGGTTTTCTTAGCCTTTTATCTTTCATGTGGTCATTCCTTGATTTACTGTTTCAAAACAGGGTATATATTGACTTGTTTCAGGTATTTGTCTATATCAGAGTCACAGAATCATTTATGTTGAAAAAGACCTCTTGGATTGTTGAGTCCAACTACCCTTTGGCTGATCACCACCTTGTCAACTAGTGGCACTAAGTGCCACATGCCAATCATTTCTTGAACAATTTAATTGGTATATTGTTTGTTAGACTGAAAAGTGCTGAAGGAAGTAGTCTCTCTGCTTTTCCCACCTTAAGGACAGCTATATTTTCAAAACCTGACCCACTGACTCTTTTTGTCATGTCTGCAGTGGCCATATGGAGCTGGGAGTTTAATAATTTTTTATCTTGATTGTGTCTGCCTTGGTGCTGATTGCAAGAAGCTGGGGGATCCAAGAGAAACCACACACTCAGGATGTATCTCTTCTTCATGCAAAAAAAAAGCACTAAAATACCTAAAATGAGCAAAAGTATTGAAGGTTGATTCTTAAGGTTAAAATGGTTAGGTCGAACTTTTTTTTTTTTTTTTAACTGGTTTTTTTTTTTTGTTCCCTTAAATATTTTGAGCATGTGTCATTTATCCGTGTTCAAGTATCATCCAATCCATTCAGTATATGTCATATGATGGCACTGTGAGACAAAGATGTCCTCCTACACTAGGGATCAAAGAGAGCTTTCTGATGAATTTTTTTATTTTTTGGGTGTCAGTGGAGAGGAGGCTGGGAAAAATCCTCCACTGCTATGTGGGCTTGTGTGAGTGATTAGCTCTTTCTTAAGTGCCTGAACACACAGGTTCACATAGTAATTAAATTCCTACTGTGAAAATTACTATTTAAAGAAAGCAATAGAAGGTGTTTTTGATTAAATGCCCCATGAAGAAGCCCATTAACTTTAATGTTTCTTCTTTGGAATCTTAGGGGAAGGATATAGGTTTTATCTTTCTGTTTAGCAGCTCTAAAAATTCCTATTTACATCATTTGACACCTACATCTCTACACACAACCCCCTCCAGTAAATAATTTCAGGTCAGAAGTTTCCTTACAGATGACCCAAATCCTCTTCTAACCTAGACACTGAGCAGTGCCATAGTGAATTCACATGATCCCATCTGGCTCAAAAATAACTTGCTCCAGTGTAAACTTTCCTTTGATGCTAGAACTAATGAGCTCCCAAAACTAGTCTCAGTCTTTTTTTTGTTTTTACTTCATCTAATTCTACCTCATACTACTGATGGAGACTCAGAGGTGTATAATTTTTCTACATAGGTTATGAAATACAGAGTTGTGAAATAAAGGAAGCTGCAAGGAACCTCTGGAGGTCAAGTAATCCAACCACTGTTCAAAGCAGAACTAGCTTAGATCATAGTGGAAGAACTTCAAGGGAAAGAGAAAAATAATTTCATCCTTCAAGTCTGGGGCTTATGTAGAAATGCTTCACAGCTCCTTTTTCCACATTCAGTAGAAAATTACTGTGTGACAAGACCATAGCTCAGGGATGTGTATACATAATGTGCATCCCATTGGTTATACCTTAATTGTATCCCTTTTTTGCAAACCATGATTGCTTTACCCAATAAATATTTAAAATTACTTCCTTGATCCCAAGGCATTCACTCTTTATTCGTTTATTACTGTATTTTTCATTGTCCTTATAACTTGATGTGTATTTTGCTTCATATGGGTTGAATAATTCCATGAGTAAGAAATCTAGGAAATTCTGATTAGAAAAAAGTTAAGTGTTTATTTCTCCAAATGTTGTTCTTCAACTGTTGTTCAAAAAGGAGGGAAATATATCCTGTAGTTTAGTTCTATAGAACACCTTGTAAAATTCAAGTGATCTAAATTTTCCTCTGAGCAGGTCTGTTTCTTGGCAACAATTCTGTAGTGAGCTGTACTGTCGTATGTCCCTTTCCAGAAAGGCACTGTGATATTTATAAACCTATCTAAGAATACAGATAACCCCCACACTAAAGCATATGTCAGGACATAACTGTCAGTCCTATCAACTTGCAGTCCTTTGAAGGAGTGGAAAGGCACAGTGTGTGGCCCTGATTTTAGACCTCTGAGCTCTGGAGAGTCTATTTTACACTAAGACATTTTACAAGTAAATGTCCCTCTGTAAGGCATATGTTGAGATTTAGAGATAGCACTGTTGTAGAAGCTGTTAGAAGATATTAGAGAACAAAGCACCTTACAGAATTTGGCAGATTCTGTTTGAAAGAATCTGGCTGTGTGTCATGGACTAATAGCTAAGACACCCTGCAAGAGGTGACTTTTTCCTTTCTGAAGGACACTGCAAGGACAGAAGGGAGAAGGTCCATACTGAAACACAGAGTATCACTCAGTATGTTAGGGCAGAAAGTGAGGAGTGCTTTTGTCTAAGAAATGTTACTGTACAGATACCAGTGTACATTATGGAAGCTGATATCAAATGTCCTAGTCCAGCAGAATGCTTCCTATTGTATTTAAGTGCTTTTCTGGCTTGGGACATTCATGTGCCTGGAACTGTTTTCATACAGCTACTGCCTTGTACCAGCCCTGATCTGTGCTACCAGCTCAGAGCAGCTGTCTGTCAGTCACATTATTGAGGCTTGAAAAGCTCCAGGTTGTCTGAGTGGGGCATCACTTCTGGCCATGGTTGCTTTCCAAACTGTGTCACCTACTTTCCAGCCTGCCCTCTCTCCTTCATCTGTGTCTGTGTAAGGCACACAGTTCTGTGAAAATGGACTTTTTGTCCTTCTGGATGCAGTTAACCTGTGAGGCAATCGGAGACTTCTCTGGCATGGGAGTGTGTTTTTCAGAGTGTGAGAACTGTTTATTAAGGTCCTTCTTTCCGTGTGTGTAGTGGGAAGAAGGAATGCATGCTGAAATGTTACCGTAGTTCGTATTTGAGGAGGAAGTGTGAACATCAAACACCTTTTCTCTTCAAAAAGAATTTCTTTTGGCTCAGGAAGTCCCTAAACTAAAAATTGCTGGTTACAGAGAGAGAACTTTGGAAATGAGCATGTATTTTTGCCCTGTGCTTATTAGAAGACAGGTTACATTGTTACCTCTAGTTTGAATTAGAAAGTCTGCTTGCATGTTTTAGTACAAACTGCTCTTTACTGGAAGGCAAAAAGAAAGATACCCACAGACTCTTCTTCCTAATCTGCTTTTCAATTTATTTCAATAATTCCTGTATTAATTAGACCACAGAAAAATGGTTCAGGCTGTAATGATTCCTGAAAGGAAAATTAACTGGATTTTAATTACTCCTCAAGCTTCTTTTGTATGTGGTGCTGTGCAAAAATATTTGCAGTTCTTTTTCAACTCAGAAATCATTCTTCACAGTCACACCCTTATGCAATTCTTCATGCTGTTGCCTATTAGTCTCTTTTCTTCTGAATAAAGCATGAGTTACACTTTTTAAAATAGATTCATAAGCCCATAATGAAGACTGCAAATATTTCTGCACAGCACCATGTGCATAAGAAGCTTGAGGAATACCCAGTTAATTTTCATTTCAGGAATCATTACAGCTTGAGCCATTTTTCTGTGGTCTAATTAATAAAGGAATTATTTTTAAATCTTGTAATGCAATATCTCAGTTTTGACTGAAGGGAAGTAAGGTTAATGTGTTCTATTGGTTATCAATATGCAAACATATATTGGTGAAAAATTTTAGATTTGAGGAGGGTTTAGAAAATGCTCTTGAGTTGACAAGTGCTACTTCTCAGACTGTCTGCACTCACACACTAATTTTTGCCTTAAAGTCTACGTGGAGAAATAAGGAAAGATAAAGGAGAATAAATTTTTCAACAGGGTTTCAAAAGAGAAAAAACTCAAAATCTTTGACCATAATGAAAATGACTGGATTTTTTTTTTTTAATTGTGAAAGTACTGATTAGCAGAAAAAGCTATTAAGAAACAGATAAGCAATGATGACATTTACTTCAGGCATGCCTCTGCATTCGTTTACTGTTATTAAAATAGTTTTGCCTCTTCCTCATAAAGTAAATTGTAGATGGGTTGTGAATTTTCAGGGCTGCATTTACTCTCATCTCAGTTGGAATAGGCTTTATTTTGATGTAAGAGTGCAGTTTTCAGTATGGTGCCTAAGAAGGTGTTTAGGCTATTGCAAGTTATTGAATTTGCTCAGCAGATAAAAAAGAAACAAAACTAAACAAAGCAAAAACCCCAGCTCTTCTAGATATAAAAAAGGAAATCTTGCTTTGGCAATGAGGAGGTGTAAAGAAGTAACATACAATTTTTCTAAGATTTAGGACATCAGAAAAACTCAGTAGCAGAATGTTCAGTTCAGAAAAAGAACAAAATTTTTGTGTTGTTCATCCTTGTTCCTGTTTGTTCGTGACTTTCCTCTTGAAGTCCAGTCTGGAGTATCAGCTCCCATTGATACCATTGCTGGCACATTTCCCTGTTAGATGATGACCAGTACTCCTCAGCTTTCCTTATGAATCTTGTTTATCACTATTAAACAAAATCACTATCCTTTCTGTCACTCAGGTATTAGCCATTTCTGCTGTCTGTGCCTTATGCAGTAAGAAGTATCCAAATACTGCTTCTTTCTCTATACAAGTTGTGGAAGTTTCTTTTGCTTTGCCCATAGCGACATCTTTCCTCATACTACAGTGATCAGTGCCTGCAGGCTGCTTTTCTTTTACACCTCTGACTCATCAGCTTTTCTCCACTTCATTGTTACTACAGCTCTTGCAAAGATCAGATTTGTTAATCTTTTTTTCTCATTTTCCATTGCGCTCAGTTCAAGTTGTCCCTCTTTACCTAAACGATCTCTCACAGGTGTCTCAGTATTTTCCCCACCTGTTCATGTTTCTTTTGCCATTTTGCCTTCCAGTATCATGCTTTAGAAATGTCTTTGGCTTTTATTGGTCTCTTCACTGTTCCTTAACTGTTGGAGGAGTGGTATTTACTGGTTGGTTTTTTCACAGCTGTCTTCTCTTTGTGATAGTTTCCAAAGACCTGTCTTTCCATTTGTGTGCATAATGCCTCTGAACTTTTGGGTTCAGTTACACACTTCCTTTTTATCTTTAGCCATATAATTAAGGACATAAAAAGGAGGAGTTGGTACAGATGAAGAACATGTTTTTTATTAAAATTGCTCTATTTAACACAGTTAATAAACATATAATTTGTATAATATAATATTAAAAGGAGTAAACAGAGTTATGATAGATAAATAATTCTAGTGTTGTCATTCTAGTGTTGTCATCTAATTTTTACTTTCTATGCCATTATTAATATTTAATGGTGACTGTTCTGGGAAAGCACTGATAATGGGTACATGTACAATATAGTTTGGGAACTATATTTGTATAACTGTTGTTATTATTTTGATTATTATTATTCTAAGTTATGTGGTCTAGGCAGATTTTCTTTACTGCAAAGGTGATATGAAAGGTTGATGTGCTCCAGTAAGTGCCTTCTTATTAATAATTTGATCACATATTTTCTTCCTTTGTAAAAAAGAGCCTTCAGCTGTTAACACAACAGTTTTCAACTCAGTGAGGAATAGACCAGAACAAAGTATCTGCAAATAAAGTAAAACCTTGAAAAGACATTTTTAAGTAAACATGTTTCTCTAAAAAGTCCTGTAGGACCAATGTAATGGTTATTCTGGGTATAGGAAGGCATGCTAAGGAATACTTCATGGCAATAGCATCAGTCTTTGCAGGCTCTTTTCTTGTAGAGAGCTATATAGTAAAGCAGAAGTGGAACTTTATTGTAAAACATTCTTCATGTAATTTTTCTCTAAGGTTTATTGAGAAAGCCTACATCAACTTTCTTCCACCCAATGAAAACTTCAGGTTTTGACACTCTCTATGTAGTTTAACCTGTGTTTGTCAGAATATAGCTACCTTTTTTTATTGTAGGAGCACTTTTTTTAAAAAAAGCTCTTAAGATAGTACAGAAGAACTCTCACCTCTCTCACTGAAGCACTGAGTGATAAAAAAACTTAAGTGGCTATGTAAAAGGAAGCAATGAAAAGGAAAGAATGAAAGCAACAAAACAACCATCAATAACTTCAACTTTCACTGCATATATTGCAAAGCAAATTTAATTTTTTCAGTACATTTTTTGCTATCGTATTTTCCATCCTCTCTAATGTATACTCTTATCCCTGTGTTTTTAGAGGAAAACAAAGCTAATACTTTTTCTTATTTCAATCTGGCCTTTACATGTGATTGAATGTACCCTAAAAGGGTTCACAGCACACAGTTAATTTGTGATTTTTAAATAAATGTGCAGAGTAGCAGTGGAACAAAAAGGTTTCATTAGCTCTGTTCTTAAAATTGTGTGCAAAAGGACTAATTCACCTCCCATCTCACAAGAACAAGACATTTTAGATAGGTTGTTTATTATTTATTGAAAGCTGACAAGCAAGACTTCTGTGAGCAAGACTTCTGACGTCACCTATATGGAGAAGGGCTGTTTACCCAGTTCATGACTGCAGGAGCTTTTTTTTTCACTGCAAATGGACAATGGAGTTTAAATGTATGTTGTAGCAACAGCAGGAAATCTTATTGCCCCAAAATACGACCAAAAAAACCTAAGTTATGAGTTTGCACAGATGTTAGCAGGCAACTCAATTTGTGGATGCTTCCCAGCACTATGAAATAGAGTATTTGAAGGATTTCAGTAGCTGCCTTCCAAACCATAGTAAAGGTTTGAAAGTTCAATTAAAGTGAATGATTCTTATTCACAGATTTAAAAAAACCCCAACAAAACAAAACCAAAAACAAACAAAAAACCCAAACAACCAAACAAATAAACCAAACAACTTAGTCCGTAATTAACAGCATTGTTGTGAAGATTGAGGGTTTTAGGCTGCCTGTGAGAATGTTTTAAGTAGTATCACATTGAATGCTGAACATGTTCTTACGTCATGCATGAGCTTACTGTAAAGCAGATATCATTCTAAAACCATTGCCTGTGACATATAAGAGAGGAACAAGATTAGAAGAGCACTTAGCTGCATGGTGAAATTCTTGGGTATGTGGGAAGAACCATAATCAGTGACATAATGTAGGATCTCACATGTTATTAGAAGTTTATGAACACCAATAATATCAAATGGTAGCATTTTCTTCACATAAAAAAAGGAGTAACTATGGTTTTTTATTTGTATTTGAGTCCATGTGTATTTTGTTATTAAAAAAAAAATAGGGACTGATGGAGAAAAGCACAGTACAATAACTGTGAGTTAAGTAAGTCAAAGGATGATGTTGAGTATGACATTAGGTAAGTCACTGATACCTCATTAGACCCTCAGTTTTGGTAGTTGCTATTTATTTCCTTCACCCTATGTTTTGCCCAGTCCAGTTGCTATGAGCATCTTCAGAAGATGTAAACATCTTTTTTTTCCCAATTTTTTTACTGTTATAAAGTTAACAAGAAAAAAAGAATTCCCTATCTGTAAAAACAATTTTCTTGGCAAACACAATTGTTAGCTAAAATGTATGCAGCATAAATCTCTGATTATTCACTCTGAAAGGAACTTGGTTGGTGACTCTGAGCTTTACAGGTCTATGCAATTGCCATATCTCAGACAGTTACAGGGAATGATTACTGGAATAGTCACATGGCATTTTTTAATTTGCTGGGGATTTATTCCTCCTTATTTTGAGGAGGATACGACTACTTTTAAAATCACTGGTGCCTCAGTCTTCAGCATTTTTACCACTGCAATATCTCTCAGTCTGACAAAGTGAGAAAGACTTTAGACCTTGAAGAGTTTGGAAGAAAAATAGGAAGGAGATAAAAATATCTTATTCATTCACTCCCCTTAACTACTCTTCCTGCCAGTTTGAGAAAAATTGGGTACTACTTTACAGCCTGTGCTAGGAGAGGTGGCAAAAATAACCTCTGTAATGTGTTTATTTGTGTAATTAGATGGCTGATATTGCAGTGACTCTGGATGATCCCATCCTATTCTGTTCATGATTTTTGTTTTGACTGTCAGTCTTCTGTGAATGTGCACAGAAAAAGAAAATGGTTTTAGCAAAAAAAAACAATGTTTTTGTTCTTCTTTTAACTGCATCTGATTTAACTAGTGGAATAACCTGTTTTCTTCACTTCTTCTTCTTTGGTTAATTCTTTATTTGAAAGGGTTGCATGTAAATAAGTGGTAATAACATTACCATTGGTGGCACAAGAGAGGCAGCCTGACGTGGATCTCATGTATTTTGCAGATGAGGATAGGCATTCACTCAGGTTCAGTACTGGCCGGCGTGGTTGGTGTGAGAATGCCACGCTATTGTCTCTTTGGGAACAACGTCACCCTTGCAAGCAAGTTTGAGTCAGGAAGTCACCCACGCCGCATCAATGTCAGTCCCACCACATACCAGTAAGTCCTCTTAGCCCTTTCCTATATTGTTTTTATTTGAGCCTGTTTTCAGTTCTGTCTTGTAACATGCTCTGTCCTCAAAGCATGAACTTCAACAGAAAGTCGTCAGGACAGCTGGAAAGAGTTGTTGCTTGAGGATGTTGGTCGTTTGCGTGCAAGTTTGTATCAGAATGTGCAAAGGAGTCAGGCTGTGGAGGCAAGGAGGCACAACAGAAACGCCAGCCGTTCCTGCCTAAAATAACATGTAACAGAAAAAGTGGGAGGTAGCTCCCAAACCAACATAGTTTTATGCACTATTACAGCTTTTCACTAAGGATTTGTGTTCCATTTGTGTTCCACCCGCTAAACACAGTTCATGAAAAAAACATACTCCCATTGTCTCAGAAGAGAGTCAAAATTTACCAGTAAGGCCAAGCTTAAAAAGAGATTTTATGCTTTCTCGAAGACAGAATTTCTTATTTAGCACTGTAAAGACACAAGTTGATAGAAGCATTCTCTTAACGTAGGAAAAAGATTGAAAATGGCAAAGCATTATCCCTAGCATTTTGAAGAAATTATG
>VZTR01026376.1:113932-127824 GCA_013400775.1 Chaetops frenatus
TGCTTTCTTTTTTTTTTTTTTTTTCCTATTCAGAACTGTGAATCGCAGTTCTTCTCCCCCATAGCTATCTATGTAAATAAAAATTTTAAATGGGATTTCTTCATCCAAGTATTGAAGTGTCTGCTATACTAAAATCTTAATCAGTTAGAAATGGAAGTTAAAAGTAATTTAACTAGTGCATAAAGTGACATTCTTCTGAAGAGGCCATTTACTTGAGATCAGATTTTGAAAATTAAGCAAGTGTAGCAAATTGAACAAGAGGTAGAATTATGGAATAGACTTTGTATCATAAAGTGAATAGAAATAGATTCATACAGTTTTCTGGCAACATGAAAGAGAAAGACAATCTATTATTTCCCAAATCCTTCCAAATCCAATCTATTATTGTTTACAGAAAACATTTTCATTTAAATAAAGATAAATTCAATAAATATATAGGAAAATTCTATTTGGAACTTGATATCATTTGAAAAGAAATTGTCTTTGGGACCTCCCATACATTTGCAATGCCATACAAAAGCATTTTACAGCCTTTGGGTCTTGATCATCCAGTGTAGGATAGGAGGAACCCTCTAAAACCTTGTTTACACAGTCACCATAATTTTCTTTATCATTTGTGCTCCAGTTATAAAAATTACACAGTAGCAGGGCCTTCAGTGTGTGGTTTGTGGTCTGGCAAAAGGCGATCAAGGCCCTATGATGGGGATCTGAACATTTTTTGAACAGAATCAGTTCTTATAAAGAGTTGTTGTCCAACCTGAGATAGTCTTCAAAATATTCTAAAAGTGCAGTCCGTACTTTTCAAAAGAGAGATCTTTGTGCTTCACAAATGTGGTTCAGGGGAGTTATTTCACTTGGGGCTATGTTGTTGCTTGCTTGTTTGTGTCCCTGAGAGCAGAAACTGGTGAGCTAGACAGCTTTATGGAAATATAACTAGAGAGCATTTGTGGAACCTGTGGTGCACAAAGCTCTCTTCATGCTGTGGCCAGAGTCACTTTCTGTGTACCAGTGCACAGTGCCAGTTGTGCTGAATTTGGCTATGAGTGATACAGCACCTGTGTGTGAGACACCGATTTCTGGTCATTGTTGAGCAACCTGATCTAGTTGAAGATGTTTCTGCTCATTGCAAGGGGGTTGGACTAGAAGGGCTTTAAAGGTCCCTTCCAACCCCATTGATTCTATGGTTCTGTGACTGTGTTTTCTTTTCATCTCACTTCTGATAAAAAAGACAGTTCTGAAAGTTAGTTTGAGGGCCTGTGTATATGGAGCTTGTTAGAAATCTGTGGGTTTGTGCTTGTCTTTTTCTGACTCCACAGGAAGACAACTTCTCTTTATCTGTGTCTCATCTCTGCCTGGCTGCCGCTGGGTAACATTCTCACTAAGTCCTGGGTACCAAAATGTGAGTCAGATCTTCTCACCTTACATATCTTTCAAGTTGTATCAAAAACAGATCTAGTTTTTTTCACTTCCCTTTAATCTGAGAAATCCAGTATGAATAGGACCATTTTTTTCAAGATGGCCAAACTTTCACCTTGACCATCACGTCTGTACTTACCGTCCAGAAAGTTATCAATGTAGACTGTTGCTTCAAAAAGGTAGGAAGGTAGAAAAGTGACTGGCAATGTAGCAATGTTGTAACATAAAATTGCAAAACAATACACAACAAAACACAGAATTATTGGTACTCTGCATTGTTGTATTCAGTAAACAATCTGCTGTTAACATGCTGAACGAATTCAATGCTCAATTCAGAGGACTTTCAGTGGAAGTAACAGGCTAGACACATGGTTACAGGTAAAGGAAGTAGAAATGGCAAGAAAATATATGTTTGAATGAGATGCAGTTATCATTCCAGGTGAGTGGCTAAAAGTAGTGTTGATATTACAGGCTTGGGAAATGATGTGAAAAGATAAAATGAGTGTGCATGGGGCAACTTAAAAAGTTGATTTCAAACCATACCTTCTGGCATAGTTGGAAGCTTGAAAGCAAAAGCTTCCCAAATAGGAGAGAAGTCAAGAAATGACGCTGATGATATGATGGCCAGAAGAGACTGAAATTCCAAAATATACAAAGGGGCAGAATTATTCAGAGTTTCTGAAAATGATCTGTGAGATTTAACATAATATCCTGGTGGTGTCCAAATAAACAAGTAGTGATCTGATGCATCCATACATAACGTTCCTTAAATATAATTTGTATGAGTATATATTTATTGTGTATAAAAAAAGTAATTAATTACAAACTGAAATGTATTTGTATTTGACTTTACATTCTATTAGATGCTTCTATTTGATCACACTGTGCTGCTCTGCACTTTGTTAATACAGCTTTTAATATTTCTATTATCTAAGAATCAATGTTTTCCGAAGTAGATAATTTTGCAGTCAGTATGAAAGCAACAGAATTTTTAATTAAATGAAACTACTGGCATTTATCGTCACGTGTTTTTATCTACCATGGCCCCTGATGGAAGTTGTGATACAAGTTTTGTGCTTCTAAAGCATGCAGGTACTGGAAACATGTCCAGTACTTACCAGCTTTCATTTTACAGTAAAGATCATGCATCATAAAGTGTCATCAGCATTCAAATAATAATCACACTTCAGAATACTTATTATTGGTTACACACACTTCCCTTCAAGCCTGTAATCTGCCTAAGTAAGAATCAGAGTCTAAAATTATAAGTACAAGGTGTGATGTTTGTTGCTTAGCAGCAGCAGGGAGCCTGGGGCACGCTTGCTCCAGTTACACCTGCCTGGGCAGAGCTCTGCTATGTGTGAAATGACACCTTTTACAAAGGTGGCCTTTCCATCTTTTGAATCTGAAACATCACTTCTGTTTGAAATGTCTTGTTCTCTTGACTTAGACAGGTCTTTGGACAGAAAGATCACAGACCCTCATTTGCTTTGAATCACTGAGCACAGTGAAATTAAATCACTGGAATAGCACTGGTAAAACTTCCAGTGAAAAATGTGGAAACTGGAGAGTAAGTTGGGCATCCCAGACTGGTCCCTGTTTAAACATATGGACAGGAAGGAATAGGAAACAGATTGGCTCAAAGTTTATCTAATTCATCTACATTATCCTGAATTGAATAGAATTAACCTATTTTCCATAGTCAGGAAGAAAGCACTTTAAGATTTATGAGACTCTTCAGCACAGAAGAGAGATTAAATATTTTAAATTTTTTTCACTTTTAATAATGATTTTTATGAGCTATTAATATAATATACCCACATTTGTATGGTTTTCCTAATAGTGTTGCAATGTAATGCTTTTGGATTTCCAAGCAGTTCTCAAAAGCAGGTAAACATAGTCATTCCTGTTTGTCAAGTAACTCTTACTGAAAAATTAATTCTTTCCCCCCTCTTCTTTCTACCTCTAGTCTCTTGCAGCATGTATTTCCCTTGTGGAGAATGTGCTTCTGGCACTCAATATTGGGTACAGATACTTTCCATTATCACATGCTGGGCAATACAGCTAGGACCTGAGCTTAGGTGAAGATGAGCAGCTTGTATCCCACATCTTTATCTTGATTTAGGAGAGAGGGCAACCCAGGTATTCCTCCTTATTGAGCTGGGTGAGATCATTGTGTATTCACCTGCATAAAGTGCTTCTCAGCTCATAAAAATGATTAAAACAGATGTAGGTTTTTAATAGTTCTTTCACAGAAAGTTGTATGAAAGAAGTTCTAGGTAATTAAGAAGTATTTCTAGCAGGGATTTAAAATTAAACTTAGATTTTTCTATAAACTCCTTAGAGATTTTTATTTTTATCAAATTCTTTTTCCTACAGATTATATCTATTTATATATGTTATTTCTCCTACAGGTTATAGCTATCCCTACATCTATATTTTTTTGCCTTTTTTTGTCAAACCAATGGGCTTGCTCTCCAAGAGTCTTTTCATATTATTTCAGATTTTATTTCTCAGCATCCTTTAAAAAACTGTTCATTTTTATATTGGTCTGTTCACCATGTATGTTTTCAAGAGATGGCTGGTGGACAGGTAGTTTAGTTTTGGACAGATTGGGAATACAGCTTATTCATGGACACAAAAAATTATTGCCAGTCTGATTTTAGAAGCGTAGTCAAAACACAGTCTTTTTTTCTTGGGTTTTTTCTCCCAGTGTCACCTGCTTCTGTGAGGCTGCACCCCCATAGTCACTGTGATTTGTGATTGTGGTCCTTGGGCCTCTGGTGTCTGGCTGTGCTTGTGCTTTGTGACACTGTATTTTTGTTCAAGGTTCACTTACTTTTATTCTAGTTCACTCTGCACAGAATAGCTGTGCTAGATCACTGTTCAGCAGTTAACAGTGTATGTTACCCCAGTTTCACACAGCTAATCTAAAGCTAAAACCTGTTTAGGTAAAGTCATCTGTTGGCTGCACAACTCCTAAAACTACAAAAAGCTCAAGCCTGGAAAAATCCAGGCAGGTCCTGAGGCCAGCACTGTTACATCAGGCCTTTTAGCAGTGATGCAAACCTGTGCACTGAGCCTCTAATGTCCCAAACAGAGAGCAGAAACCCAGTATTCTTTTTGCTTAGGTGGGTGAGAAAGAAAAGCATTAAAGGTCAGAGATTCACACTCACCATGCTGAGCTGTATGTGTTATGCCATATATTCATTAAAAATCATGACTGGCCCTTTCATAACCTTACCACATAAAGTTCACCTGTATGTGACACATATTTCATGAAGAAGAAACACCAATGCACTAACTTCCATAGTTTAAAAAGTAATAAATGCAATGTGCAATTAATTAGGTAGTAGTAATTAACGTAGTCAAGTTTTTTTTTCCAGTCACCTGATGTTTATAGCATGCACAGAAACTGAGGGAGAAATTCAAGCCCACTAAAGTTTAGAACCAAGTGTAGTGATTTTCGGCATTATAATAGCAAATTCATATTTTTTATACAGAGTATTTTAAGAGCAGCCTTCCTATATTTCTAATGAGTGCAGTAATAATTTATTTTCTGTATTCATATGGAAACAAATGAGCTGTTTTATATTATCAAGCAGATGCCCAGTTGGTGAAGCAAGCAACACTTGTTGCCACAGAGGAAAGGAGTAGCAGTCCAACAGGAGACAGTCTTCTCACAGCCTGTTTCGAAAGCCATTAAAATTAGATTTTCCTAATTATAACAATTAATGGGGTGATGTCAAAAAGTTAACTAAAAGTTTTACAGTTCTTTTAGAGTTAGGGCAGAAAGAACCTTTTCCTTTTGTTGATATCCCTCCCTGTGAAAGAGAGCGTTTATAGAACTTGACTTGGCCAATGTGCTTTTCTTGGTGCATACTATGTTTGGGAATGCAGTGCATAGTCTCTTTTGTTGTAGAGCACTGTATTTCTCTTAGAAGTTTTGTTCAAATTTTGGTCTATACAGACCAATTTTCCTAAAGCAAAGTTCACACTGAGTGGGTGCTTTTATGCTCTGATCCAGCAATCCACTGGAAAGAACAAAAGTCTGACATCTCTAAGAGATGGAGAGAGAAAATGAGCATGGAGGGAGAAGAATCATCATGGGAAACATGCACTCAGTATAGAGGGCTTTGCAACAAATAATTCTGTAATAGCAAGGCTCTGTTAGTTCAAACTGGATATATGAGCAATCACCATTTTTTAGTTCAAATTAGAGGGCTGTGCCATGTGAACCATATGAAGTTCAATAAGGGCAAGTGTCAGATTCTGCACTTGGGACCAGGCAACCCTGCCTGTGTGTATAGACTGGGGAATGAGAGGCTGGAGAGAAGCACTGTGGAAAGGGACCTGGGAGTCCTGGTCGATGGCAAGTTGAACATGGGTCAGCAGTGCCCTGGCAGCCGGAGGGCCAACCCTGTCCTGGGAGGCATCAGGCACAGCATCACCAGCCAGGCAAGGGAGGGGATTGTCCTGCTCTGCTCTGCACTGGGGTGGCCTCACCTTGAGTGCTGGGGGCAGTTCTGGGTGCCACAATATACGAAAGACATTTAACTATTAGACACTGTCCAAAGGAGGGTGAAAGGTCTGGAGGGGAAGCTGTCTGAGAAGTGGCTGGGGTCACTTAGTTTGTTCCACCTGGAGGAGACTGAGAGGAGACCTCATTGCAGTCTTCAGCTTCCTCATGAGGGGAAGCAGAGGGGCAGGCACTGATCTCTTCAGTCTTGTGACCTGTGACAGGAGTCAAGAAAAAGGCACAAAGCTGAGTTGGGAGGTTTAGGTTGGATATCAGGAAAAGGTTTTTCACTCTGAGAGTGATTAGGCACTGGAACAGGCTCTCCAGAGAAGTGCTCACAGCACCAGCCCGACAGAGTTCAAGAGGTGTGTCTGCAACACACTCAGGCACATGGTGAGAAGCTTGGGCATGGTCCTGTGCAGGGCCAGGAGTTGGACTCAAGGATCCTGATGGATCCCTTCAAACTTAGCATATTCTATGATTCTTTGGTTTTCTGAATATAGAAACTCTGATGAAGATGTGACTGTTTCTTGCCAAGATCATTTGAAATACAATTACCCTATCATTTCATCTATATGAAGAAAGAGCTAAAGCTTTTAAAAGCTTCTTCAAGGTTCCCACTAAGTATGATCCCAATTTTAATAGGATAATTCTTAGATACTATATCTTTTTGTCTGAAAGCAAGAGCATTCCCACCAGGGTAGGAACAGAACAAGAATTCTAAAAGCCTTGGAAGGTTTCAGGTTAGGAGGAGAAGGTGTCAAAGTTAATCAACTACAAATCAGTGTTTAAGAAATTCTTACTCCCCTGAAACATCAACTAAGAACACAAGCTGAGGCCAGACCTAATTCTAGGCAAATCATAGGAATGCCTGAGTACCCTGACCCTCACAATTTGAGCTCTGAATTGTAAATTGTGTATCCATCTACTTGAGTGGAACCCAGAATTTTGAACCTGTGAAAAACCTACTATAAAAATACCCTTTGCAATAGCGCCCTGAACGGAAATTCAGAGAAGTGATTCAGAAAATACAGCTAAGACAAATGCTTTGGGATATTTTTAGACTAGTTGTTATATGCATATTCCTGAACTGTGGAGGTTGTGTAACTTCAGCTTAAGCTCTCTGAATATGGGACAATCTGGGGACATTTTTTATATAGTTTCATCTGCAACATAATTTCCTGAAGGTGAAAGATAAGATTGTGCTCTCAGGGTAGGTTGTTCTTTCAGGCTTTCACAACTGGCAGTCTGACTTGTTCACAGAGGAGTGCTCGGAGGATGGTCCACGAGGTGAGGCAACCAACCAGAACTGGGTGCCACCACCCAGGATGTGTCCCTGAGGATGTGCACTATTCATTTGCCTCCTCGGCACAAGGATCTTTTGGGGTTCTTTGTACTCATAGGAAGGAATTCAAGAAACTTAGAAATGGCCATGGCCATCAAGTGCTATTGATTTCTTTTTAACATAACAAGTGGCCTAAAAGTAAGAGGGAAGATTTCTGCAGAAAAAATGTCCTCACTGATATGCACTGAGAATGTGCAGATAACTTGTTTCTTTAGTATATACACAGAGATATAAGAAATCAGAGGCAATTTCTGAATTACGATCTCATTCTCAGACTGAAAAGCTGAGTTTCAGGACCAACATATTTTTAAGGAATTTGAAGAACTTGTTCTTTAAGAGAAAGCTAACAAGAGGCCATTTTCATCATGATTAAAATATTTTAAATAGTATTATTCTATAAGCCAGAAATTTCTTTTTTTTTCCCCCTAAAAGTGAAAAGTAAATAGGATAGAATGTAATCATAGGTAACTTCCATTAACACTTGGTAATGAAGGTTTCCTGCCATGCTTGCTTGAGAGCTGGAATGTTATCACAATGAAGGTCAGCTGGACAATTTCTGAGGGTTAGAGGCTGATTCAAGCAATGCATTTAATACAGGGATGTGGAGTCTATCACGAGTCATAGCAGCAGAGGAATCTTCAAAAGACGAATTGTCTATTGGAGCATTTAATTGTAACCAAGTTGCAATTCACAAAACAAGTGAATATAAGATGGGGAATTAATATTTTGCACTTTTTTTCTATGAGAAAATAGCATAAAATATCAACTAATCTTAGTGCCAGCCCTGATCTGAATCAAAGAATATAAAATATATTTTATAGTTTTGGATTTGTTTAACTGTCATTAAAATTACATTGTGTTCCTCTGATGAGGAAGCCATTGATTTTTAGGAAGGTCAGATGCTCCAAAGTGAATAGTCAGTGTGGGGAAGAGTGTGTACAGTGAAAGCTTACAGATTTACCTCAGAAGTTTCTAAGATTTCAGCTGTTACGTGCAGAAATCTAGTTTGGGAGGCTGTGAAGTTATTTCAGTCTATTAAGCCTGTAGTTTGAACAAACAAAATATTTACTGCAAACATTGCAGAGATGAAAAGAGACAAACTTCTCTGTAGAGTCCCCCACAAATATTCTTGCGAAGTAGAAAAAAAATGCAGTATTTTGATCATAAAATTGAAAATCTAGACCTTCAAACCACACAATAAATAAAGATCTCCACCAAAGTTCAAAAGCAAAAACTTTGTTGGATTTATAACCAAGTGATTGTTTAAAATCTGGAAAGAAAATGCCTTTGTATTTCAATGAGCTCACACAGATTGTGTCATGCAAAACCCATGAAAAATACTCTGTAAAGGAAGTGCCACTGCATACACTGGGAGTCCTAGAAAATTCTCCTGGCAACAGGATTAATTTATTGACTTTTCAGAAATCAACTTTACAGACATTAAATAATCTACCTATTGCAAAATTCCACTGAAACTTATAAAGTTCTTCTGAATCATGTTTTTGAGCTTCAAACTAATTGAGAGAAAGAATAAATATCGTTGGAGGGAAAAGAAGAAGAATGCTTTTGTATCTCCAGCTGTGGTCAGAATTTACCATTGTCTCAAAACTGCTCTTTTCAATGTTACAAGGGACTGAATACCACTAACTTGACTTAACAAATTGGAAACAAAAAGAAAATGTATAGAGTTATTTCCTTTATTTTAAAGTCCAGCTAGATCTAGAGAAGATACTTGATAAAGATGCCCTAAATTTTCAGATCTAACCAGACAGAGATTTCTCCACCATGGCTAAGATAGCAATAGCAGAAGGTAGTATAGTTAGGTCTCTGGTGATGTACTACCTGAGTAGGCATGCCAGGAGATGGCTTCATGGATCCAGGTTCCCAACCAAATAGCTTAGATTAAAACGTATGGGTACTGTTGATGAATAGTGTCAGATTCGATTCTGGTGTTGAAGTTGGATTTGCTATATTTGAACCCAATTTATGAAATACAGTAGTACTGAGTGTGAGAAGGGCACAAACTGACCTCCCTGCTTTTATCTGTGAGAGCTCCCAAGCACTGTGACCTTCATACCTGCCTTCCACTGGCAGTGATGGAGGTAGACATCACTCTGAAATGTTGATTTCTGCCCAGCTGACCAGACAAAAGTGTTTTAATTAAGCCAAATTATATGTTCTGGACAATAGAATTATGAATTTGGTTCTCTTTCTTGTATCTTACTTTCTGAATGCTGACACTGATTTTCAGAGAATTTTTTTTGAGTCAGCCCTCCAGCTGGTCTCAGTCAGCAGAGCCGCTTCAAGTGAGTGATGATAAGGTCATATATATCAGCTGAGGATCTTGACTTAGAATTTCTCCATATGTTACGTAATAGTGTAAAGTCATTTTTTACTTGGTTGCACATAGGATCCACCTCTTCCGAAGAGACATTTCTGGAATGTGTTTTGCAGTTTTTTAAATCCCTCTGTTTTGTTTATCTCTCTAGGCTTTTGAAAAAGGAGGAAAATTTTATTTTTATCCCTCGTTCCCGTGAAGAGCTTCCAGAAAACTTTCCAAAGGAAATTCCTGGGATCTGTTACTTCCTGGAGGTCAGAAGTGGTCAGAAGCCACCAAAACCTTCCATCACATCTGCCAGAGTGAGAAAAGTGTCTTACAACATCGGCACCATGTTCCTTCGGGAGACCAGCCTATGAGGTCTGCTGCAGATCAAAGACTCGTGAAAAAAGCACAAGCCCAGAACTGGGTCATGACAGGGGAGTTGGAGGTTCTTTGTGTTTCACTGTTTTCTTCTGAACAGGCAGTAAAAAGCTCCATGTGATGTCAGGCAATAATCATTTTAAAAGGTGGGTAACTGCTGTCAGTAAGCAAAGTGGAGATAGGAAAAAAATATTAAACAATGTACTTCCAGAAGAATTTCTTTCATAAACTTCAGTCTGGCCCCTCTATGGCAAACAAAACAATGAGACAAAACCCCAACTCTCAAATTAGAGGTTGGTCTTGTTTTGTGCAGAAAGGATAATGGTTCTCTGTAGATTTGCACCAGCTAACCAGAATTGAGAGTCAGTTCTGATTATGCATTCCTATATTTAATGTGTTCTTCAGTAAGGTAACGATGTTTTTTAACTTTATGAACAAGCATTTCATACATATACTGTAGAGCTATTGTAACCTTCCTGGCAGGAGGAATTATGACTCAATACAAATATTGTAGGAATTTTACCTATTTTTATACATATTTCACGTTCTGGATAATTACATTCCACATACTCTAAGCTGAGTGAGCTTAGATAGCTTTTCAGAAGTTACTGTATATTTCATACATTCTACCTATCAAACCTAATTGTTATAGAAATGGGAAGAATACATTTCATGACTTTTTCAGCAACAAAAAAAATCAATATTGACAGAATAAAAACCCCACTTTGGTAAATCCCTTTATCTGATTTTTATGCTAAAGCTTTAGATGAGCACTGTCTTCTTATATAAATTAATGTTCAGTATTTGTCCTACAGTGTTACATGTCCAGTCCTTCCAGGACTATGTAAACAAAGTGCAGAAGATCAATATATGGACAAACAGAAAAGTTCTCTTCAGTGGGACTTATTTTCCCTCTAAACTATCAGCCAAACTAGTTTTCAGTAGAAGCCCTGAACATCTATAAAAATTTGGTCTTGTAAAAACATATTCTGAGGAATTCCAGCAGACACTGGAAGCTCTCTGGATGCTGGTTTTCCACATTTTTTAATGGGAGTTGTGCTCCTAGTCCAGATTGATTATTGAAAATTCATTCTGTTTATAATGATTGCTCATTTGGAAACTTCCTCTGTTGTTGGATTGGCTGAACGTCCCCTGCTTTATCTAGTGAAGATCAAAAAAACACCAAAAAGGGAAAGGCAGTACTTTTCCATGTTTAATGGAAATGGCAGTTCAGGATTTTTGTTAGTCCAAGATAATTTAAAAAAAAAGTTTTAAAAAGGCCAATTCTTTGCTGTTGAAAATTAATATAATATTATTGTCTTCAATTAATTCAGTTCAAGCAAAATGTGTATCTGGCACATTTTCAGGTACTGTTTATTTCTCAGGTTGTTTTTTTTTTTTTTTNGCCTTTGGATCATCCTGGGGTGCATGGTGGTGTTCTGAGCTTGCAGATTATTAGCTAAAATCTGTGCTGTGATTCCGAAGTGGCTTAGCTGTGTGTGGGCCTTTCATCACTTTAATCAAAGAAAAGACTCAGCAGCAACTAGGAGACACGAGAAACTCTTTGTTTCTCTAATCCAGAACAGAAATGAGTTTGTTTCTGGACTAAGTAGTTGTAACATGAGGCACCTCTTAAAAATAAGTAAATAACTTTTACTACATTTTTGAGATTATTCAGCTGGATCTTTTTGTGAAGGGAATGACAGTTCTCTATTTCTCCTCTGACCAGGTGTCCCTGTGAGTCAGCATGGCACTGCTAGCCTGTGTTGACTGGGAATTCAGGCTTCCTTTCCATGAAGCCTTTCTGGATGAAAAAAAGGACTGTCTTGAACCTTTACAGACTTCAGCATATGGAGGAGATCTGAATTTATTATGCAGGGGTGATTTTTTCCTTGCCTGAGGAGGGTAGATGCATGGGAATTAGCCCAGAAACCTATTTTAATGCAAGTTCCCTCACTTTCTAGCGGAATACTGATGTTAAAGATTTCTTCCAATGGTAATAGAGCAGTCTTGGGATTAGAGGAGTTATTTTTTTATCTACCCTGATAAACAGCATATGGAATTCTGTGGCCTATCTGAAAAATTACTTACAAAAACTGTTCAAGCTTGAGGTTGTAGAATTTCCATCCAAACTACTGATGTGAGGATTTCCTGCACAGGATGACAAGTTTTAGCCTATAGCCATTAGTTTGCACATACACAGGATGTAGCATGCATTTTTTACCCTGGGAACAGCAGTGAGATGTGTAAGAATCATAAATGGATCAAAGTTCATGTTGCACCACTGAAAGAGGAATGCTGCTTCCCAGCTAATAAATCCATAGTTCTTATGCCATCACTTAGTTCTCTAGAGTGATTTTTTTTCAAATAGCCATTAGTAGATTTAGATTTCAGTCTTACTTCTCTGGCATATCTTCATTGTTCAGTAGGTGCTGATGTCACAGGACCAATCTATCTGGCCTAGCTCTTTTTCTCTTCTCACCACCCACAGTCCTATGTGAAGTCCTATGTGAACCTCTACAAATGTAGAGGTTTAGACCAAAAGCTTGTAGTTCAATAACTTGTCTCTTACAGTTGCCAGTAAGAAATGTCTAGGTTAGTTCTGCACCTGATCTTGATCAATGGAAACATTTTCATCGTGAATGATGGATAAATGCTAGCTTTACTAGTAAATTGGAGAAGCAACCAAAACCAGTTTGTATCACCATCCTCATCCTCTCAGAGACTGTTTGTTGGATAAGGAAATTTAAAATCAGGAAGATCTGTGTGAGAACTGAAAATTGGTATCTGTATCACCATGAATACATTGATAGTGTTTGCAAACAAATCATATATCTCCCCAAATTAGAGTAGACTAACTGTATAAAAATATACAGCTTTTGTTGTTTATAAGCTTGTGTAAAGGTAACATAGAACTGCAGCACAGATGCTAAGTATTGTGTTATTTGTGTTATAATGAGGGAAGTTAATGAAAAAAGCATGGGGTCTCCAGAGACATTTTTCAATGTCAATGTGAGGAAAGTGTAAAACAAATTCTCAGCACTTTCTAAATTAGTAGTTGCATCTGCTGCCTTTCGTATTAGATTGCAAGCTTATTTTGTTGACAAGTTTACAAAGTTAAATGAAACATTATCAAGATTGATGTTGTCATGTCAGTTAGGTGGTAGTCAGACTCAACATTTCTTCAATGACACTTACTTTTAGTGAGAGGAAAAAGGTTCTCATTTTCCTGGCATTGTCTTCATAAATAAAAAGGTTCTCAGAATTTTATACCTTGAGATTATGAGGTGGAGAGGTTAGAGGTGCTGAAATTATTGCAGAAATCATATACTCTAGTTGGAATTTTCTTTCAAATTTTTACTTTCTATAAAACAGATGATCTTTGGTTCCTCTCGGTAAGAATTTACATGCTTGTGTTTCTTCATGGAGCTGCAAGCAGCCACATCTGCTGTGTTGAGTTTCTGTGCAGAACAAATCGACTCTCTCTGAAGAAGAGAGTGAGAAGATCTATTTCATATTGCCTGTACAAGGCAAAGGGAAGGTTGATATGAGGACATGGCTGGGTTCATCGGTCTCTTTGTGTCTGGTTTCTTGGACAAAAATCCCAAGGCCAGAGTGAAGAGAGTCCACTGTCATTTCCCCAGAACACTTTTCACAGATCTCTCAGATTTTTCCATCTGCTTGAAGCTCCCCATCACACAGGCTTTTCTGTGATGCAGCACATAGAGGTCGTGAACTCAGAGCAAAAAGGAAATAGTGAAGTGGTAGGGTGGTGGATAAATTTTGTACTGCATCCCTCTGGTCAAATTTGCCATTCAAAGACAACAGCTTCTGCATGGGAGAATTGCTGCTAAGTCAGAATTCTCAAAGTGTGGTTTTCTTGCAGGATCTCAAAGGATATTTCATTTTTA
>VZTR01026378.1:77994-95031 GCA_013400775.1 Chaetops frenatus
TGTAGTCTCAGACGTCAAGATGTTTATTTTTGCCTTGTTGATTCAGCCATTACACAGGCAATAACCCTAGTTCATTACAAGGCTCATCATTATTAGTACAAAGCTTTCTTATTCAGGATCTGCATGACCTTCAGGCTCTTCAGAAAGGACTCTGTGGTCATTGCTACTTCTCAGATGAAGTAGTTTCCCTTCCCTTTTGTGAAGGACTTCATACAACCAGACTTCAGGAAGCTCTTCATACCATTAGATGGATTTTGACATTTCTGTGTCTAATGGCCAAGTATGCACACACCTCAGTCCTGGGGCAGTTTGTTGCAGGCATTCTGGATTTGGTTTCCATCACATATTATGTCCCCAGAACCTCTTAAAAATGCTTGATAAACCTCTGCACGAGTCTGAAGAGGTTTCATCCCACTGTATGTTAGATCTTACATAATCATGCCAGTGGTGATCATATGCTGCAAAGGGAGCACATTGAGAGAGATATCCCATGTCAGGACTGATGATAGACCTCTGTCTCCTGGACATTTCTGCTTTTCAATTCATGCAAGAGATATCTCTTCTTACTTCTGAAACTAAAGTTGTTTTCCATGTCTCTTGTCAAATGTGCTTCATAGTTCTGCTTCACATGGACAGCCCCAGGCTCCCTGATTTCCCAGGGCGGCCAACTACAGCATTCATGTGCTGGAAAAACCTGATGTCTGTAAACCATGTACCAGTCACTTCTCCCATGCCTTAATGGCTAGCAGTTGAAGCAATGGCAGTCAGAACCATCCCAACACCTCACACTGAAAACTAAGGAAGTAGAATAACCTTTCCACTTTGTTGGGAAGCAGTTCATCTTTAGGACTGTCGTATGCAATATAAAACTCAACTATTAGTACATAATTCTTTGAGGTATAGAACATGCTGTTGTATCACCAGCTGAGCCTTTTCAGGCAGAAGCCAAGAGATAGGAGGTGCTGTCATATACCAAGCTAAAAACAGCTGAGATCCTCTCCACCTCCTAAGCTAACCTGAAAAGATACTCCTTTGTGATCTGTCTAGGACATTTTCCCCCTGATACTGCAAATGCAAAAACACCCCTGGTCATGTGGAATAAGAATGCATTTATAGTGTGAACAGCAGTGTGAACAACACTTCTGAAAAATTCCTATTCAGCTATCTATACAAAGCTGCTTTTCAAAAAATACCATTGTATTTATTTCTGAAAGCCTTTCCTTACTATGTTTTTCTTACTCTTTTTTCCTAATACTATAAAATTATGTCACTAATTTCTGCCAAAAAAAATTCATGTTTTAGAAAAAAGTTTTCATTGCAATGCTTACAAAAAATATCTTCATTATATGTTCTAGATGGTGATTTGTTTAATTTTGACTTTAGTTTGAGTACTATTAGGTAAAAAAAGAGACCTTTTATCAACCTATACTAGAAAATTATTAAAGATTAATTGTTTCTTTTTAAAAGTCTTCTTTTTTTTAGTTTATTTGCTTTATACTACATGCCAGACTTTGTGGATATATATTTTTGGTAGCATGTCTACTATTCATGCATCCAGTGAGGTTAAAAATGTTAACAGAAAGTTATGGACACATACAATATGTTAATTTGACTCTCTCCATGAGTATTTCCTTAAATGAAGCAAAGCAAGGCTATGTCTTTGCCTATCACAACACTAACATTTGCGCTGTCCTGGCTCTTGACATGTTAAACTTTCTGTATTTATTAAAAAAACAAACCAACAAACAAGTAAACAAAAGCCCCTGAAAGCTGCAACAGTAATTCAACATACTTAACCATAAAAGATCATTTTTCTCTTATGTTGGTGTTCCCATTGTTTTGAGAAAGTTTGGATGGAAATGCAGACATATGCATACCAAATCCAAAGCAAGTCTGACACAAATATGCTGAATGGCATGAATTTCACAGGTGACTACCATATGTAATCCAGAGAAATCAGCCTGCACAAAAACATTGGTCATTTTCACCAGGCTGACAGCTATGCAGAAAACACTGTAATAGTTTTCTAAACTTTGTAATATTTCCTTTTTAATTTCCAGCCATGATGCTAAGAAATGTCTTTGACCTGCTCTCATAGACCCCAGGCATTTGGCTGCATTTTATTCACATGTAAAAGAGCACACAAAATGCAAAAAATGGTTCTCAATCATTTAGATAGAGTTTAGGGAACACTGTCAGTCATCTTAGAAATACTCACAAAAGATTTTGAGACAGATGAATCGGTAAATTTCAGACTTTTTTTGTGTTTCCAATAGCACTAAATTTGACCCATTTCTATCAATAATGTCACGTAATAGTTGTCTTACACTCTTCATTAAGTTCTATCCTTAAATGTAGGTATTGAATTTCAATTCACTCTTCTTACTTCTACTGTGTCAGTTGTCATGAGGAACAATTTTATTAATGAAGTGTGAGGTTCTTACATACCACAATAATGGAAACTAGAGAACACCTGCTGTTTGGTTTCTATGTACTAAAATAACATTTCCACCTTTTATTCTACCCTCTTAATTTGATATAACATATATTTAAAAATTCAGCAATGAACTTTGTGTTCTCTCAACTGAGATCCTTTGCATATGTTTTGACAGAGTTCAAAATATGACTTTTTGTCAAAGAGAATTGAAACCCTTAGCAAGAAGGTTTTTTAAACCAAATTACAGCTCATAGTTAAGAAGTTGGGGGCATTGTTTGTTTGTTTTTCATAAAGTAGACACAATTTCATTACTATTCTTACATTTTGTACATATGATTGATCTCAGACTGTTCATTCCTGAATAAGAAGGAACTTAGTGGACATTTTAGCACTTGTCTGATTTACATCTTGTCAACACCAGCTGCCTGGATAACACTGGGGAGTCTCTGCCTTTCAAGTGAGGAACAGACAAGAAAGGCTGAGACACAGCCACCTGACAAACAGTGCTTGCTGTCACTGTTTTAGTCCAGGGGTGCAAACTTAATTTGTGAAAGTTGCCTGACATCTAGCCTTCACTAGCAAAATTTCTTTTGGCTTTCAAAGTGTCTTGGACTCTCCAACACACCAATGTTTGTATATCCTTTATGCATGCTCCAGAACAGAGATTGCCTCTTCTTATAGAACACAGCAGTATGATTTGCACTTTGCTGCATAATTGAAGAACTGGAAGCACTGTCTGGTACTCAGGAAGACAACAGAAATGCTAGTCATGATTGACTACATATGTAATGTTCCAGTTATCCATGATGTCCTTGGTTTGTATCTCCAGTTATTCTCAGTTCAATATCACTATTGTGACTGCAAAGAGCCTCATTAGCCATATACATTCCCCTTTCCAAAACTTACTGAGCTCACATATTGCGGCAATCAATTCAAGAGGCTAATTTTATGTTATCATTAAAGAAATCCTGCAATTAGTCTTACACTTCTTGCCTTTAATTTTTTACTGGATATAATTTTATTCTTTTGCTGTAAGAGTTGGCAAACATACTTTTCTCATCTACTTCCTCTTTTGCATTTATTATGTTCAGTAACAGTAATTAATCTCCTCTGCAAGGCAAACAAATCTAATCCTCTCAGTTTCCCAAAGGAGTGCTTTCTGTATCTTTGATTATTTCTTGTCACTTAACTGCACACGGTATTTTATTTGCATTTGGTAAATAACTTGGTTGAACTATCACACTCATCTCCATGCAGTCCATCTCAAGGGGTAGCATAGCACTGGTTTTTGTATTCTGCTTGTGTCCTACTATGTCCTCATTAGCTGCATTTTCTTCTCAATTTTCTTTCTAAGAGGTCAAAGTTTAGCCTGAAAACCAAACCAATAACCAATTATCAGCAATGCAGGTTAGTTCTCTCAAGTTTTCTAACTCAGGCTTTTTAGGGTTTTTTTTCAGAAGATTTATTTTTATCCATTCCCTGCCTGTGAAAGTTACTCGATTATATTTATTATATCTGAAGTTATTCAATTTCTCTATCACTCACCTTACACAGAATATCTAGATGGGAACTGCAGTACCTCACTGCCAAGTCTGTCACTATTCACATCTTGTCTTGTGAAACTCCAGTCACCGCTTACTTACCAGACTTCTGTATGGAGCTTCACATACTCCTGTGCACCCAAACCCACTTGCAGCTCTTGTGATCCCTCTGATGCTGTTCTTATACGAATCTCAGTCTTCCTAGTTCATTCTTACAACTGCTTCCATGACCTGTTCTGGCCTCTCGGCTACTGAGGAAATGTTCCTTAAAAACTTGTAGAAAGCACTGAGGAAACTGAGTTTTATCTCCATCTCAATTTGTAAACGAAGAGTTTAAAAGCCATCTTGAAATTTCTGCATTTACCAGCACAAATTCTGTGTCAATACACAGGAAAGTTAGTTTCACCTTGGGAAGGTAGCACAGTAAACCCACCTGTTCTGTAATTCTATTATTGTCTTAGTAACAGCCCTTGCAGGCAAATAAATCAAGCACTGATAATTACATTTACCCTTGTATATGTCCAACAAGGTATTTTAAAATAGGTAAAATTAAATCTCCCTCCATCCTCTCTTCTAGCAGCCCACCACTCCTAAATAGGCTTATGAGCCTAAATCCGTATGCTCCCACAAACCTGACACAAAGGTCCAGGCTACACAAACAGCTGTCAACTCTCCCTTCCTCACATAATACCCTCATCCATCCTCTAATGTGCCAAAAGAAAAAAAAAAAAGAAATTTGACTTTTTGTGGCTGCATAAATTGGCAGATGGTTTGCTGTGGTCTGATAGTCTGCAACTAGGTGAAAGGGTACAACATTTCTGGGATTCATGTACTGTTATGGGAATAATGTCCACTGTTTGCAGTCCCACATTACACACATATCATCAGAAGTTAATCCTCCTAACTGCAGTCATTACTGTAACTCATTTGGACAGACTTTCCATTTTGTGTGGTTTGAGTTTGGAGCTCTCTGTATTTTATAAATCAAGTGGGGTTTTTTACATATTAAGCCTTGTGTATACTGGACATTTATTTAAAACATTGCATTTAATTTATTCCTTTCTACTGTAAGAAAAACAACCAATGTGCTGGAAAAAACTTCACCATTTCACTGGATAAAAATCTATGGCTCCCGGACAGAGGCTGTAAAAATATTGATTTACAGCTTTGGGCCAATATTTGCAATAGTTTAACTTCTAGCTTAACTCTTATGTGCATTTAGGTATCACAGCTGGTGTAATACCTGGATATTTTTTTAATAAACCTTACTTCTATGCATCACATACTGTGTCTTCAACCCTTATTTATATTTCTGGATGTTGTTCATGCTAATGAAAACAACATGAGGAGATAGTAATAAAAAGCATGTTTTCATGTTGAATAAGCAGAGAGTTTTTGCCAGGGTAAAGTGTAAGTAAAATATCATTGCTTCACTTCTCTTCTCAAGTGTGTATCAGTATTTAAATCACATATCAGTACTGAAGTTCATTATCATGAGCTGGATATAAGCATCAGTGAATACAGCCTGAATACAGTCAAGTGGGCTTGCCAGTCCAAAAATATGGTGCCTTCCAATTTAATCGTAGAGTCATTGAATCATAGAATATGCTGAGTTGGAGGCCACCCACCCAGATCACTAAGTCCAATTCCTGGTCCTGTGTAGGGCACCCCAAGAGTCATGTGTATCATGTGCCTGAGAACATTGCCCAAATGTTTGAGTTCTGTCAGGCTTGGTGCTGTGACAAAGTCCTCAGAGAGCCTGTACCAGTCCTAACACCCTCTGAGTGAAAAACTTTTTACTGATATCCAATTTAAACCTCCTCCAGTTCGCTTTCATGGCATTTCTTTGGGTGCTGTGACTGGTCACAAGAGTGAAGAGATCAGTGCCTGCCCCTCCACTTCCCCTCACAAGGAAGTTGTAACTGCAAAAGGGCTCCCCTCAGTCTCCTCCAGGCTGAACAGACCAAGTGACCTTGGCCTCTCCTTATATGGTTTCTCCTCCAGACCCTTCCCCATCCTTATGGCCCTGCTTTGAATGCCCTCTAAAAGCTTAGTATCTATTTTACACTGTGGCACCCAGAACTGCCCCCAGCACTGGAGGTGAGGCTGCCCCAGTGCAGAGCAGAGGGGACAATCCCCTCCCTTGCCCGGCTGGCCATGCTGTCCCTGATGTCCCCAGGACACGGGTGGCCCTCCTGGCTGCCAGGGCACTGCTGGCTCACGTTCAACTTGCCACTGACCAGGACTCCCAAAGCCCTTTCCATGCTACTACTTTCCAGCTTCTCAATCCCCATTCTATACAAGCAGTTGCCACATTCCAGGTGAAGAATCTGGCATTTGCCATTGTTAAAGGTCATACATTTGGTGATTGCCTCTATTTCTAACTTGCCTAGGTCTCTCTGCAGGGCCTCTCTGCCCTCAAGGGAATTGACAGCTCCTCCCAATTTAATGTTGTCAGCAAACTTCATATTCCTTTGAGTCCTGACCCTGGCTTACCAAGACTAGTCAAAATTCAGATTAAAAGAATGATCTGCAGGTGTGTTGTGGGTTGACCCGGCCTGGATGCCAGGCACCCACAAAAGCCACTCACAATCAGTTCCCTCTGCAACTGGAGAGAGGAGAGAAAATTTAACAAAGGGTTCATGGGTTGAGATAAGGACTGGAAGAGATCACTCATCAAACACAATCAAGGACAAAACAGGTTCAACTTAGAGATATGAGGTGAATTTACTACTAACAAAATCAGAGCAGGATAATGTCTCCCACAGGAGACAGTTCTCCATGAACTTCTCCAATGTGGCTCCATCTCATGAGCAACAGCTGCCTGTGAACTGCTGCAATGTGAGTCCATCCCATGGGCAACAATCCCCCCCAAACTGCTGCAGTGTGGGTCACTCTTCCATGGGGTGCAGCCCTTCAAGGACAGGCTGCTCCAGCATGGGAACCTCTCTCCCACAGGTTGATAGCCTCCTCTCAGGCATCCACCTGCTCTGGCCTGGGTCTCCTCCATGGGCTGCAGGTGGATCTCTGCACCCTCAGGAACCTCCATGGGCTGCAGGGGCACAGCTGCCTCACCATGGGCTGCACCACGGGCTNCATTTGGTGATTGCCTCTATTTCTAACTTGCCTAGGTCTCTCTGCAGGGCCTCTCTGCCCTCAAGGGAATTGACAGCTCCTCCCAATTTAATGTTGTCAGCAAACTTCATATTCCTTTGAGTCCTGACCCTGGCTTACCAAGACTAGTCAAAATTCAGATTAAAAGAATGATCTGCAGGTGTGTTGTGGGTTGACCCGGCCTGGATGCCAGGCACCCACAAAAGCCACTCACAATCAGTTCCCTCTGCAACTGGAGAGAGGAGAGAAAATTTAACAAAGGGTTCATGGGTTGAGATAAGGACTGGAAGAGATCACTCATCAAACACAATCAAGGACAAAACAGGTTCAACTTAGAGATATGAGGTGAATTTACTACTAACAAAATCAGAGCAGGATAATGTCTCCCACAGGAGACAGTTCTCCATGAACTTCTCCAATGTGGCTCCATCTCATGAGCAACAGCTGCCTGTGAACTGCTGCAATGTGAGTCCATCCCATGGGCAACAATCCCCCCCAAACTGCTGCAGTGTGGGTCACTCTTCCATGGGGTGCAGCCCTTCAAGGACAGGCTGCTCCAGCATGGGAACCTCTCTCCCACAGGTTGATAGCCTCCTCTCAGGCATCCACCTGCTCTGGCCTGGGTCTCCTCCATGGGCTGCAGGTGGATCTCTGCACCCTCAGGAACCTCCATGGGCTGCAGGGGCACAGCTGCCTCACCATGGGCTGCACCACGGGCTGCAGGGGAGCCTCAGCTCTCGCCCCTGGAGCACCTCATTCCCCTCCTTCACAGATCTTGGTGTCTGCAGAATTGTTCTTTTCAAATGGACTCACTCTGCTCTTCTCTGGTTGAAATAAAACTGTGCAAAAATTTTGCTTTGATTTCTTCTTAACTCTCTTATCACAGAGGCATTGCCACCACTTCTAATTGTCCCAGCCCTGGCCTGCAGCACATTCTTCTTTGGAACCATCAGGGATTGGCTCTGCCTGACATGGTGGAAGCTTCCAGCATCTTCTCACAGAAGCCACCTCTATGGCCCCACCACTACCAAAACCAGGCCATACAAAACCAATACAAGGTTCCATTCCACAAATCATCTCCTCACAATCTCCAGTAGCCTGGTTCCTTCCAGGGAAGCTGGGGAAAAACAATTGTGGCCTTATCTTCCTCATGCTTTGCCAGACAACCAAGTACAGGAAAAAATCTCAATGTAAACCTAGTGTTTCAAACTTTGCTTGCATAATCCAAATTTGGTCATTGGAACTGCTGTCAGTACCCTGAACCGTAAGACAGCTACCTTCTGAGATCTCTGCCAGCTCTTTGCTGAGCTATCAACTTGACATTGCCAAAGGCTCTTCCAGCTTCTCATCTTTATGCCTCAACGCGCTTTTACAAGCCACCAGGTAAATCAAGATTGTGAGTCTAGCCTGTGGGTTTTTTCCAGATGAAAAGAAAACCTGTCTTTATATTAAAAAAACACCTGCTGATATTGCTCTCTTTCTTTACAAATACCTGGAAAGTTTATTTCTTTCTAGCAAACTCAACAGTAAACATTTTGTTGTAGTGTTTTTTTTCTTGCAGCTGAGACCTTTTAAGCAACCCTGTGCAACTTAAATTTACAGACCTTTATATTCAAGCGTTTCTTGCTCATCTTCTGCTCTTATGCTAAGAATAATTTAAAATTGATTGCCCCTATTAGTAGCTTCTTGTACAACTTCAGATTCTGCTGCTGTGAATGTTTAGTAATTTCAAGAATATTTAGGTTTTCCAAAGACTTTCTAAATATTCTGCTTTGCATTTTGTATATACAGACAAAGCATGCAAACATGTTGCCACTCTCTCACGTTTGTTCCCAATATATAGATACAGTTTACAACTATAACTTCATCTGTTTGCACCCCAAAAACCTGGCATTCATGTCAGCAAATCCCTGATCTGGCAGTTGAGTATTTGGCCTTTCCTGTGTGCTTTTTGACCATACAGGATGAAGTGCACTTGCAAATCTTCCTCACCCTACAGATGCAGAAAGGTTAGAGCAGTGCTCTGTCTTGGAGTTCTCATACTCCACTTCTTGCTCGTGTCCACACTGGCACAGCAACCTTATGCTTGTCCATGCATTAGTATGCACATCACCGTGAAACTTCTCTTAAAAACATTCCATTAGCTTACAGGAGGCATAGCTTTCCCATGCCTACTCCCATTGCATTCAAACGTACCTATTAGTCCCATCTTGACCCAGAAAGTAGTTTCTGTGAATGCTTTGTGGTTATATCCTGCTTATCTGTACTGAATTTTAAAGTCAGAGGAGGGATGTAGCAGAATATTAGGGGAGGGAAATGTTTAATTTCTGTCATATAACCAGCATATTTCTGTCCATCAATCAAAAGTTAATTTATTTTCTTCCTTTGTGGTACATAACTTCAATTGTTCCTTTCCTCTGCCCTTGTTTCTCTTAATTCTTACAACAGCTGCCCGTTAAACTAATGTCTTCCAGCAGGTAGGAAGAAGATGAAATTCGTGTTGTGCATAGATAATATTAAGCATCCAATACTGTGAAATTACACACTCCATTTAAAAATAGTTGAGAGGAGGAGGAGGGGGTGGAAGAACAAATTATTAGCAGCCTGTTTGTCTGTCACACTGCTGATAAAATCTGGAGAGAAAATTGGAGAAGGGTTGTTGGGAAAGCAGTGGAATCTTACACTGTAGGAGGCCTCCTTGTGATTACTGCTCATGACATAAAGATTTTGCCCTTTCTGTCAAAAACCAGTTTGGTAATCACTTGCATACACCTTGTTCAACCTGTAAGTATGGATAGGATTAAATATTCAGCAGATGTGCACTTCAAAAGCATATGCCAGCTACATTCTCTATGTTTCATTAGTTCACCTCGAAACACATAAGACCTTTAAAGCACAAATTGGGTCTCAAAAAGTATTCATCTGTTTTCCTCTCTGTTTTATGCAGGGACAAGAATGTGCCCTCTGGCGACTGCAGCTGACAGCTGTGGATGAAAGCCATTCTATCAAATGCTGTCTTCTGTTTTCAAGCCCTCCCTCATGATGTCCAACCCAATGTCTATTAGGCTCCAAGGCTTCTTTCATTATTTATCTTTAGAATCCGAAGTTGTAGCTAGTTCTTTCAAGGTTGGGAGTAAGTTTGAAGGTCTCCACTAAAACTCTAAGAAGGGAAAATCAGGGTACCACTATCAAAATATAATACTTAGCTGCAGATCCAGATTCTGCACAATTGCAACAGTCAAATTCAGGAGTTTGGGATTATTGCTAGTGGTAAGTGAAAACACCAGTACTTCTTTCTGTGTAAGTGAAATCAGCCTTCCCTCTGGAGTCTGTCAAAAAATATCCTGGAGGAGCATCCTCAATGACAGATAGACTTCATCAACTGATCTTAAAAACCCTAAAGTTTGTTGGTGAACACTGAAAAGATGTTTGATTACACCTCTGCAAAGTCACAGCACTTGAAGGGTCATCTTTGTCTTAAGAAGCAAATTAAGCTTCTTTTCATCAGCATAACAATCTTGTTTTCTATTTCAGTGACTTGAATTCAGTAGTGTTTCTCTGTTTAAATAATACATTTGCCTGAAATAATTAAAAAAGGTTTTAGAAAGCTACATGAATATGATGAGATGAGGCAAACCACTGTGCCTCTGGTACAGGCCATCACAGCTGTCCAATCTGTGGGAGCTTGCTGGTGTCTTGAACAGTCCATTAAATTACATGGTCTGATTCTTCTCTCTCCATGAAGTCTTACAAAATGAGCTTTTGAGGAAACCAAGTAGCTATGCAACTTGCATATCTAAAGCTGCAGTCGTGCAGTCATTTAACACAGATGGCTCCTTAGTCCTTCATCGACTTCAGGAGAGCTGGCTCAAGACCATAGGCAGACAGGGCAGAGGGCTGGAACTGACCAGGTTTAGCTGGTCTGACCTAACACCTCACCTCTACCTTTACCTCTTCCTCTATCTTTACCTGTACCTAGCCATTGGCTGTTGCTGAGAGAATGTGTAGGAGCCAAAGGACCAGATCCTGTCCTGACAACTAGAGAAGCAAGGAGCTCCAGTTATCTAGGCACTCTCCTCTTTTCTTGTGGCACTGTACTTGGGTAGTATACCTGCTTCCCCTCCTTTCCCAGTAAGGAGACCCAAGATGAGAGGAGACTGATGTGAGGGGAGCGACATGGCTTCTCTCAGGGGCTACGTGTATGTGAGCAGAAGAAGGAGAGGTGGACAAAAGATTTCTGTCATTTGTCTTCTCAATTCACTGCCCCATGTAAGGGAGCCCTGCTTTCCTGGAGATGGTTGTCTGTCTGCCCCTTGGAAGTGATGAACTAATACCTTGGTTTGATTTGATTTGTTTGCATGTACAGCTTGCAAGCACAGCTTTTACCTAATAAATTATCTTCATCTCTACTCACAAGTTCTCTCACTTTTACTGTTTGATTCTTTCCCCCATCCCACTGGGGTGAGCAAGCATCTCTGAAGGGTTTTGTTGCCAAATGAGGTTAAACCATGACAAACCTGAAAAATCTACTTATGTCTGCCAGCCTTCCTTACTCATTTTTACCTTCTCAGACTCCAGCACACTCTTTCCAATCCTGCCTTTAACACTTGTCCCACTCAAATCTCTTCTGCTGTCCAATCTGAGTTCTGCCATTGATGTTGTCTTCACCTGTATTAACTGTATTTATATAGATTCCAAGTGTTTGAGAGATTACGGGATGTGAATTTATTAAAACACTCTTAATAATTTCTGCATGAGTAACAGACTATGAATCCTCAAAGACAATATTTTCCCAAATAAAACAATTATAAAGTGCTTACCAGTTGTCCTTGTTACAAGATTAGGGTGCCAGTTTAGGACTATGTGGGTATAACCACACTGTGTATTCCACACCCTTCTGTCATTTCTAATGAACTGCTAATGATGGGTCGTTTGCAGGAGCTGCCCTGTGCACATCAGACACCTCAGGATACAGGCTGGGTGTTAAATGAGATAAGGAAAAAGGGGCAACCCTTCGAGGCAGGGTAGTGTTTCTTTTCCTTCACACCTGCAACTCGGCTGTGGTAACTCCCTCCGGGAAGCACCAGCACAGTCACACCCATTCTCAGGGGTCATCTCTGCTGAGGGGCCACAATGGGCTCAGTGACACCAGCAGAATGGGCAGCTGCAAGGGCTCAGACCGCCAAGGACTTCCAAATATCTCACCACTCACAGGATTATTCCATTGGGAACTTCCACACCCTGGGGGAGGTACTGAACATCACCCACCTGAACTTGACCATATAAATACGTGGATTTGGGAACTTGGGACAACACCACCACTGCTTGATGGATGCAGAGGAGGACCAGAACTTCCACAGGACCACTGCTTTTGACAAGACTCTGACCATCACTGACCAACAGTATGCCAGTTGTACTCTGGCTTTGTGGGTTTAAGCCAGTTGTCTGTGTATCACTGTATTTATTGTATTGAATTGCAACTGTGACCTGAAATCTCTCTTAAGGTAAATGAATAGGGTTCATTCCTCCCTTCAGTTTACTTTCAAACCAGTACACCAGTTCTTCTCCAACTCTCTCAAAAACCAGGCTCTGGTTCTCAAACCACATTTTTACTTACACCAATTACATTGTTTCTACACATTGGTGTTATATCTTAATTAAGTATTTCATATTCTGAACGACTGAAATGCTATAAAAAGCTACACTTTAAAGCTAGAAGAATTCATCTGTAACATGCGCAATTCTTAACTGTGCCAAGCTGAAGTCAAGTTTGAACTGAAAGTGTTTGGAAATATCCCCAAGTGATATTTCTCTCATCACATTTTCCAAGTATATTTATCTTTCATTTCTGTTGTGGTTGCTGCTGCTCAGTTTTATTTATAAATCTTTGAAAATAGGAATTTATAATGAACACACAGTCAGTTTCTTAAATTAAAGCACTGAGGCACTAACAAGTAAGCACCACTATAATCAAGCTAATTAAAAGGCCACGTTAAGGATAGAAATCTGCATATGAAAAGGAACATAATTTTCTTGATGGTAGTTTTACTATCCTCTTATATTTGCATGCACCCTGTAGAGTCTCAACATCATTTGAAGCTAAGCTACTTAAAGAAAAATCAGGTTTTTACCCCTTAATCTCTTTAAACTAAAGCAATATTTCTAGTTTTGACCAACAGGTTCTGTGTTTCTCAAAGTTTATTCTTTGAAGAATTGAAATACTTTAATTTATCCAGAGCAGCAGATGCACAGCACACTTGGGGACAAAAGAGATGAGTGAGCTGTGTACTGAATTTTTAATGATGTTTCCCTGGTAGAGACTTCAGAAAGCATTTTTGAAGACTACAATCTAACTCAGTAATGAGCAGTTTTCTTCATTTCAAAACTATGTCGGAAGATTACTACGGGCCTGCATATTCAGAAGCTACTGCAGGACATCTTGGTGCTAGCATTTTTTTTTTTTCATTGCCAGAAAAGTAAAAAAGTGGGACAGGAAAGACAGTAACAGAAACCAACAAAATTTGCACACAAATCCTCTTTCCATACCCAATAAAAATCCTTTCTCTGACTGAGTTTTACTTAATAAAATCCCTATTTTGGTGACAACTAAATTTTTCAAACAGAAAAGACTATTTAGGTTATGAAACATTTCAAGGAGCTCTTAAGTATGTGATGTAGACATAAATTCAGAAAGAAGGACATCGAGGTCACTTGGAGCTTAGCTGTTAAGTAGCATGAAACTCATTCCTTAAGTTACATACTTTTTTAGCTTTATTTTTGTAACATATCCTTAGAGTTCCAGTGCTAAATAAACACTAAAAACTCAGGAAATAATTTCATAATCTTCAGAAAGATTGCTGTGGACTTGCAGACTTACCACATATAGTGCCTGTCAATCATCACAGTCTCTCTTAACTGTACACACAATATCCTGGTCTTGGTAATGATCCTGGGACTCAGAGAGTGCATGCACTGTGGAGAAGTGGTTAGTTAGCTGTGGGTTACTTTATAGTGCTGCTTTGACCACAGTCTGGTTTTCTGTTGGTTGTCTTTAATAAGAAATCTGAACCAAAGCTTTTCTGGAAGTTGACTACTACCTTTTAAACTGTGCAGATCTGCAAGTATTTCCAAATGTGTCACTTCGCTGTTCAGTGAAAGACTTCCATGAGTTAAGTCAACACATCCTGCCATGTGCCTGCATTTTTTTTTTTTTTGGTTAAAGTTCCCTTTAGTTGATTTCCAGCAAAATCAGACTCAGAAAACCTTTTGCCACAGTTAACCAATGAAGTTTATAATAATCTTCCAGTCATTCAATTGGATTAAAGTAGTTTTTTCTATACCAGGAAATCTTTCTCAAATGGAAATAAATAATTCATCAGGAAAATACTATACCGGATTCCTGATGTGGGAAAGAAGAAAATTTTCACTTATGTTTTCCAGACAATGATTTCATATCCGTCTGCATTATCCTACAGCAACTTAAAGCTACCACAGAGTGAGCACAATATCTTGTAAAGGAAAATGTGTGGGTGGGCCCCAAGTCTGTGCAGGTGCATTTGGTTATTCAGGACTCTGGGCTTGCCTTTGTTGAGCTTCAGACAGTACCTCTCTGCCCATCTCTTCCTTCTGAGGGGCTGCACAGCACTCCAGGGTATCAGCCCCTGCTCCCAGCTTTGTGTCCTCAGCAAATATGTTTAACAATACTGGGCCTAGTACTGAATATTGAGGGACACCACTGGGGACAAGCCTTCAACCAGACTCTGTGCCACGGATCCTGACCCTCTGGAATCTGCCATTCAGACAGTTGTCAATCCGTTCCATTGACCCTTCATCCGGTCCACACTTCCTGAGTTTATCTATGAGGATGTTGTGACAGTGTCCAAAGCCTTGCTGTACCTGAGGCAGACAATACTCATTGCTGTCCCCTCATCCATCCAGGTAGCTGTTTCAGTGTAGAAGGCAATCAGGTTGTCCAAACACCAGATTATCTTTAGTGAATTCATGCTGACCATTCCCAATCACCTTCTTGACTTCCATATGGACAGAGATGGTCTTCAGAATGAGGTGCTCCATCACATTCTCAGAGATTGAGAAGAGGCTGACTGGCCCATGGTTCCCTGGGTCCTGTTTCTTGCCCATCTCAAAAACTGGGTTGAGATTTCCTTTCTTCCAGTCTTCAGCACTTCTCCTGATCTCCATGACCTTTCAAAGGTGATCATGAGCAACCTCTCTATGGTTTGTACCAGCTCTCTCAGCACTGTGGGCTCAGCACTCAGGGCTCATGGACTTGAGGATGTCAAGTTTGCCTAGGTATTCTCAGACCCAATCCTTCTTGACCAATGGAATATCTTCTTTTCAACACTTCTTCAACCTGGTCTCCTGGCTCTAGGATCCCTGATGCCTGGTCTCGTCAGTGAAGACTGATAAATGGGCATCAGTCTGCCTTCTCTGCTTCCTCTCTTATCAGAGTCCTCTCTTCATTTACTAATGAACCCACACTATCCTTTGTTTTCCTTTGGTTATCAATGCATTTGAAGGAACCCTTCTTAGTGTCCTTGGCATCTTTGGCCAGATTTAATTCCAAATGAGTCTTGGCCTTCCTTGTCTTATTTCTACTTATTCTGACAATCTCTCAATATTCATTCCAAATGGCTGACCCTGATTCCATCTTCTGTGTAAGACCTGCCTGTTATAGACGAGGTGGGCTCTTGTGATTGAAGAGAAGGTTGTTGGTTGCAGCATGAGAGGTTTGTATTGATAATTAAAGGTTATTGTAGTTGGTTGTTAATTGTGTGCTAATTGGGTTGATTGCTGTTGCATTGGGGTGGGAGGCCCATTGTTGCATCAGAATTGTTACGGGTATAATGTGTGCATGTAACCACCGGGTGGCGTTGACACGGTCTTTTAAGGGGAGGGAGCAACTAGAACTTTCCAAAGGTAATTAACATAAAGGAATATCAGTCGGAAGATCATTAGTGCCAACACCCAACCAATAACGGCAAGCCCTGGACAGCAGCTGGATTGTAATGAGCCAACGAGGAGACGCCCTAGACAAGCCAATCACGTCCTAAACAATGAGCCAGTCAAACCAAGGATTGAAAAATGGACCAATTGGGATCATGGACCATGGTATAAGAACTGTGCCCGTACCTTGCATGGGGTCCTCCTTCCGTCCACGCTCTCTCTTGGTGTGAAGCAACCAGTGCTCGTACGCTACTGTTTTCACTGTTTTTCCTGCAAAGGTTTCGGGCTTATCCTGATGCCTGTTCTTGAGTGCCATTCAATAAATCTCTTCAAATTTTAATGGAGTGAGACTATTCATTTCTCACACTGTTGTAGTGGCTTTAGCTCACCTCCTCACATGGCACCAATTTAATGTAATGGGTTAAGCACCCTGGCCAAACACCAGTGCACTCACTAAACTTATTTACTGATTTTCTGCTGTGAGATACGGATTAGGAGAAAAACCAAGCAGGCCCAAAACTTTAAAAGGTATAAAGAAAGTTTTATTAACAGAACTAAAAGAAGAATAATAAGAACCACAAGAAACCTTCAGAATGCTTCTTCTGCTCCCACCTCATCTTTTCTTTTCCACTGACAACATAAAGAGACAAAACCTGTGACTTTCAGTCAGTTTACCACCTCTAAAATAGTCTTTCTTCAGTTCACTTAGGGAGAGGAGTCCGTCCTGCCAGACCATGGAGAATTTTCCACAGGAAAACAGTTCTCTTGTGGCTCCAATATCACAGCAAATCAGCTGCCCAGAAAAGGAAATCCATTCATAATGTGAAAGTTCCTTCCCTCAACATACAGCTCTTCCCGCAACTGCTTTTGAGGGCTCATCTCTGTCTGCTGGGGTACTATTTTAAGGATGAGCTGTTCTGGTAGAAAAAGAAAGGGTCTTCTATCTCTAGAAGCAAGGTTTCTCTTCTTTTGTCCCTGGGG
>VZTR01026379.1:36864-69028 GCA_013400775.1 Chaetops frenatus
GGCTTCATATAAAATTTTATTTGAACTTGCTGAATAAACAGCAGATGTCAGCCAGATACTGAGAGGAACACCTTGACATAGTAGGCACCTTCAGTGATCCAACTTTTTACAATTATTGCAACAAAGCAAAACAGTTACTAGAAACCTTGTGGGAGTGAAATAGCAATTGTGAAACAATTCGTGTCATTTTTTTCATTGTACACGAATTCTGGAATGTTGACAATTACTCCAAACTAGCTGCACTTCAGATAGTGCAAGTCAGACACCTTCTGTGTTACACAGTATTCCCCTATTACGGATGCTACCTAAGACACACAGTAAGAAGCTAAACACACAGTAAGAAATCCTCTTCAACATCCTTTAAATCTGAAATCTATAGACATTTTAGAACACCTGGAATATGCATGACTGTTTTATCCTTAATAGCATCATAGCATAATTTTCACTTCTTTCTAATAATCTGCAACAAGTCTATGACCTAATGCCAAGAACTGGCATTTCTTTCTGGATATGTTTTTTTTGGTCATGTGAAAACAATTCATTTAAATAGCAAAAAAATAATGCTGGTTTAATTATTCAATCTAGAAATGTTTTAGAGTAAATCCTAATCTGAATGATTGGATAAATTAATCTTTGTTATCAAAACTGAAAATTTGACATCCTCCTAACTTGATATTGTATGACTAATCAGTTGATCTGCAATACTTGATGTATTGTAGCTTATCTTTGACAGTTGTCTTCCAGAGAAAGGGAAGGTATTAACCCCATATGGTGTCTGACAAGGCAGTAACTTACTTATGAATAAAGTAATGTCTCTGCGTGGTTTGTTAGAAGTTCACTCTGTATTAGAAACTGATCACTCAGAAAAAGCTTTTTTTCTTGAGGTGATACTCAACTGCCCCAAGAAAGGGTTTTATTAGAGCTGGTAGTGTTGCTGTTTGTTGTGCCTGCTTGACCATCTCCTGCCTCAAGATAGAATTGCAGGCCCTGGAAAAGTGAAGAAAGTGTTCTTTATTAATGACATACAGTGAGCAAATGGTATTCTTCAGATTTCTGGCTGCATTTGTTTCACTTAATTAAGAATATTTGTTGTATTTGAATTTTCAAACTGTAACTTGTGAAGATTTTGAAGATTTCTCACTAGTACAGAAACGTAGAAGTTAAAACTGGGTAGCATTGATTTTGGCAGTGCCAGTTTCCCTTTCTTCAGGAAGTTTTCTATCTTAAAGCTGCATGAGCATCTCCAAGGGAAAAAGTGAATAGAGTGATACTGCATCAATGATAACTCTGTATCAAATGGGAGAGGCATAAGGGTTGCTTGCTTTCATAGTTTTGGTGTAGTGAAAGGAATAATGCATTAAATTATAATTGCTTTTCTAGTATTTTCTGGTTTAGAATTTTTTCCATCTGCCATATGTCAAGAGTCTGGAAAGTTTGCTGTATTTCTGGCAATACATTTTTGATACAGGACATTTAATAAGGTTTTAACATACCTGCTACTCAGTTTTTTCTGTCATCACAGGTGAGAAGACACCAACATTAAAAATAATGCTTGGTACACTTTCTTTAAACTATTTTATACAAATAATTACAAATTTCAGAATTTTGGTGAATATTTATTCCATTCCTGATGCCTACTGTTGTAGCCTTGTCTGATGTGGTTTCAAGTAAGAGACATAGGTGAGTTCATCATATGACCCCTGCTGTTCTTTCCAGAAGAAAATACAGTTATTTCTGAAATATGTTTTACTGTTTAGCAGTGGAAATTGTTTTCCAAGTTCAAGCAAAAATTATAAGGTACAGAATATGATGTTTGGTCTTTCCTGTACTTTGAATTGCTCAGTTGTGATGTTCTCTCAGATCCTAGTTCTGCTAACAACTTATTTGATATTTTAATAATTATAAATGTGATTGATTAATTAAATGCCTGCATACCATGATGTAACATGAAAAACTGAAGATTTCCAAGATGTGTATAAGGATATGATTGTTTTAGTGGACTGTTCAGGTATTTCAGTTTTAAGGAATCATGTAGCAGTTTCTCTGCACATTATAAGAAACCTTATATCTCTATATATCTCTATAAAGTTGTGTCTGTGTCTTCTTGCAGGTATGCAAAAACTATAATAGCAATATTTTATTGCCTTTATGCTACTTTTCCTCTGAAGTAATACATCAAGTTATTGTCTTTTCCTGTGATTTCACAAGTATTTTTGAACAAAAAGAGGCTGTTGTAAGGAAAATTGCTGGGAAAATACCAGAAATATGCAATACCAGTTTACTTGTATGGCCATGAATGGCTAAAGTGCTCAGAATGGCAAACCACTAATGCCAGAAAAAGCAAAATGCATAGTACTTAAATAACTGCTGCATTTAAGAATGTTCATGTTCAAGATTAATCTTTTAACATGTTATACAGAAAATCGGTACAGTTTGAAATATCTTAGGTAAAGGAATTGGCACAATGGCAGCGCTGTGTAATAGTATAATCTAAAATAACTTCTGTGTGAATAACATCACATTGAAGTTTGCCTAATTAAAAAAAGGCTAAATGAAAAAAGAGCTAAGATTCCAAAGCATAAATTGTGCTATTTATGTTTGTTAAGTATGGTTTGAAATCCTGTCTTAGGGACATCTTGCCTAACTATATATCTCATGCTGCTCAGTAAATGAGAAGAGTATTGATTGGCATATGCTGCTTAAATCGATCACCTTGACAGCCAGAATTACAGTAATCTGTCAGTATTAATGACTATCTTTCAAGCCTTGATACCTCTCCTTTGCTTGTCTCGTCTTGCCTCAGTTCTGTTTGAAGTGCATTTTCTTGAAACCTCTGGTTTTGTCAGAGTAGGTACTTTTGTAGGGTTTTTTGTCCCCTGAGTCCAATTTATTGGCTTGATCATGCAATTAGAGTTAAAATGCAACACCAGGGAGCAAAAGTAGGCAGTGTTCTGAGTAACAATTGGACCTCAGAGGTAGTGCAAGCCTGTTCTCAGCCATCATTTATTAGTTACCTGTTGAAAGAATAGGATTGTTTTGCAATGAATAATTCCAAAGCATCACTTTAAATGCCTTTGATTTTAGCCACTAGAGACAACTGATCGAGCCAACATTTGTGATGGGCTTTTAAACTCTTGACCTAGTGTTTGTCATCTAGACACTTCAAATAACTGCTGGAGAAATACTTGCAGATGTGTGTACCAAGCTGCTGCATTTGCTACATTTTCATCTAGTGAACATGATTTCACAAAATTTCACATGGTTTTCATGCATTTTTAATGTGAGGAGTAAGTTGAAGCATGACATTGTATTGTTGATCACAACTCTTTGAGTGTGATCATCCAGACAATTCCTGATCCACCAAGTGGTCCATCCATCAAATCCATGTCTCTCAAATTTAGAGACAAGGATATCGTGTTGGACAGTGTCAGATGCTTTGCACTAATCCAGGTAGGTGATATCAGTTGCTCTTGCCTCATGTACCAGTGCTGTAACACTGTTGTAGAAGGCCACCAAAACTGTGCATGATTTGTCCTTAGGACACCCATGTTGGCTGTCTGAAATCACCACCTTATTTCCCATGTCTTAGTACAGTTTCCAGAAAGATCTGCTCCATGACCTTGGCAGGCCCTGGGGTGAAACTGCGTGGCCTGAAGCACATATTAAAGGGCTACAGTTTAAGTACATGAGTTTAATAATGCTGTTGTTACCACAAGATATCTACAACATATTTTAATTAGCAGTACAGCTTTATTTATTAGCTACTCTTCCCTAATAAAATGCATGAGATTCTCCTGAAAGTGGTAAAAACACAAAATACCAAGAAAGCGAAATTGATTGACTGTAGTAATGTGGTTTTCTACTATTAATTGCACTTATAAAAGACCTGAGTGCCCTGTTAATGTTGTAGACATTTATGGGGGAGACTCAAATTTTTTTGCACTGTTTGGAAAAATGTATTCTAGATTCTTTTGCTTCTACCTTCTTGCATAAATATAATTTACCCATCTGAAGGAGAAATATTGGTTCTACTGATTTCTCAGAATATGGGTAAGCTTATGCTGGTGGCATTCTGTTTTAGAATAGAAGGAGGGCAGTGAGCTATCCTGAAAATCAGTGACCTGCTTTATCAGCCTTCCTTCTAGAACTTCTGAGTCTGGATATGTCAGCACAGATCCCTTGAGGGAAGGGAATTTTTCTTTAATACAACATATTTTTAAGGGAGGAAATGTTTGTATATTGTAAGCTGCAAGTTAGTAGTGGAATCTCTCTCCCATTATAAAATGTGTTTTTGAAGTCTGTAAATTCCTTTTTAAAACAAAAATTTGCAGGCAGAATGCTATGAGTGCTTAAACTGGAATGAAAAACTAATCCAGTGTTATGCAGAGTTGATTGCCTTGTATGTGACACAAAGTGACAGGTTTTTTGTTAATACCTACTTAACCTTATTAATTAATTAAACATTTTGGGTAACAAAAGCCCTTTGTTAAAATTTTAAGACTCTTGCCCCCTTAAGGTGTTAAAATTCATGCAGATTTCTTTGATAGCTCTCAGAAGTCTGTGAAAAAAAGCCTCGGAGATTAAACAATTTTTCCTGACATTTCTAAGATGTAAAGAAAGAAATGTTTTTAAACTATTTAAGCCCTGGTTTTACTTTGCAAAAAATAGCACTGTGTATTGATTTAATCCTTTTATTGTCATAAAATCACCCTCATAACAGATAAGGGATGTGCAAACAATTTGCTAGATTTGTTAAAACCCAAAAAAACGTGTATATAAAAATACGGCATTCCTTATGGTTGATTCTGATATTTAAATTGATGGGAAATGTGGGAGATTATTTATAACAACCAAAACTGGCAAAACTGTAATGGTTGTGAGATAGAGTGATGTTTTTGGGTGAGTTGAATAAGATATTGGCAAACTGTTTCTGCATCATTCTGCATATGGTAATCAAAACAGTTGGGGCATGCTTTCCAGTGCCAACAGAGGGATTAGAAGATCATAGGTACCAAAAAAAAATAGTTTAATTTTTTAATTTTTTAATGTCCTCCTACAGGTCTGTATTTCAGTTGCTGAAAAAAGGGCTTGTATATAATACCTGGTGGTATGTGGAAATATTCTAGCTGGAGATGGAATGTGCTTCATTTAAAAATATTCACCAGGGTCAAAATCATAACAGAAAAGGTTACAGTTTATTCTGTATGTGCCTCACAGTAGAAAAATGGAATAAACTAACATAAAGCAAGGATTAAAAGTTAGTGTTACAGTAATTGGAGTTAACCATATGGCAGTCCAAAGGAGGTGAGTCCTAATCATAGCCTGGCCAATCAAATTAATCTCAATATACTTTCTAGACATTGAGAAAATAGTTTAATTGCCGATTAACTGCACCTGAATAAATCCATGGGTCACAAATACATCTCTCTCCTTCTGAATGCTTTTCCTCCCAAACACAGAAGAATGCATGCTATTAAAAAATCGTTTAGTTTCAGCTTGCTAAACCATAGTTACCATCCATCTGTTCATGCCAATTGTGGAAAAAGGTCAGTTTTCAGCAAAGCCATGCATTTCACAGAAGGTATGTGAAGTGAAATTTCACAGGGGACATGATGGATCCTGATTCCTAGTGATAAACCTTAGGGGCCAGCAGGGTTGGCATATGGTTCAGCATGATATGAAGGCTTGGGTTCCCTGGCTTCACTTCTTTGGCGTGGAACTGATAAAACCTGGCTCTTAAGTATTGTTTCACTGGACACCAATCATGGGCAGCAGGAACTGCCCACTTAACTCTCTGTGGGAAGGAAGGCCAGGCTGTGTTCACAATAGTACCATTGTAGTGCTGCAGACTGCTCTCAACAGCTTGACAGCATTAGGGAGGGGGCTGCTTTGCTAATTGCTGTTCAAAATATAAAAAGAGGGAAATAACTGAAAATTCATACTTGTTTTCTTCATTTAAATAGAAGCCCGACTTTGAGGTTTTAAAATCATTCTTAATATTTACTTTACTGCCCTCCAAAGAGGCTTATAAGTAGATTATCTGCTACTGGCACTGCAGCAACCCAAGGTAAAGAGAAAACATTCTCATCAACTATAAAATTTTAAAAAGGTAGTTGTAAAATTCATTAAAGTACAGATTGGAATTAATGACAGAATTTTTCATTAGAGGAGTTTCTTTTGTTACTAGTAGTGTGGAATGGCAAATGAACACATACCTGTATATGCAGTCTTTTTACTGGACAGTATTTAATACTAATAAGTTTTATTTGTGTAATTTTGCAGTTTGTAGTGATTTCTTCATGAAAAGGCATTTGCTATTTTTCTCATCAATTAATATGCCTACATATGCAGAGAAGGTATTTAAAGAAGAAATGTAAATATTTAAATGTATGATCACAGTGAGCTTAAGCATTCCTGCTAATACCAGAGAGCAGAGAACTAGTTTTGCTCCTGTATTCTTTACACCTATCAATCTTAATTACTTGAGTTAAAACTGATGTAATGCCGGATGTCAGAATGAGGATAAATCCCTCTCCTGACATAAGGAGTTAGTTTGTGGGGTTGCAGTTCCCCTCTGGCCTGTAGTATTCCACATTTGTTGCAGTCATCACTCCAGCCCACACCTTCACATCTCTTGTTGTTATGTTTGGTGCAAGAGCTTTAATAAACTTAGTCCTGTGGCCAGTGGCCCTGTGCCTCCCCTGCTGCAAACCCACAGCTGCCAGGTGAGTGCTTCTGTCTGACCACAGCTGCAGCACTCCGTCACTCCAGAGACAGCCTGAAGCAGTGGCAGCTGTAATGGGCTTCAAAACAATTAGCACAACATACCTTTTAGATTCATTGATTCCCATCTTGGGTACATTGGTAAGACAAATCCTCCCTGTAAGTTGGAATGGGAATTCTGCCTGCATATGGGCTTCAGAACTGTTTTCTTCACTGTTTTTGTTTTCATGCCCACAGCCTGTTACTAAAACATGGATGAGTAGAGTGTTTTTAAATACTGTCATTATTCTTCTAACTGCCCAGCCAAAGATATAGTGTTGAGGTATTCATCCTTCCCACCCTGCTAGCCCTTTGATCTGACTTTTTAACTTCATGCTGAAATGCAGTTCAGGGTTTGTAGAACCAACAATATACTTATAAATGGTACTGAAAATGATACTTTCTGCTATACGTTTGTATTAGTATGCTCCTGCTGTATTTCAAACAGATAATTCATTGAATGCCCATTCTTCCTCTTACTGCAGAGTAGATTATATTTAAGTCAAGATTAATGGATAGATTCTGATGTTAAAACCCAGTCTCTGAGCCTGTCATTCCCTAGAGGCATATAGTGCATTAGTTTAAGCCAATGTGCTGCTTATCATAGATACTCTGACACTGTCTTAAATGACAGTTTACTGTACTTTGTAGCTGCTTACTCTAGTAATAAAATCACTATATTGTGTTCTTGATAATTACAATATTAAATAGAAACTTAATTGGATTACTGCACATTTAGATACAGATAGTTCCTAAGTAATTGTCCACTGTAAAATTTCTGATACTCATTTTTTTTCTCTCATGCAGTATGTTCTGTCAGAGTCTAAGTTTAATATGTAGTTCAGTCACCTTAGATGAAAAGAGATCTGCCGTGGGATTTTTTTGATGCAAAGGAGTATCTTTTACCATATAGATTTTCACTTTAACTTTTATTGGTTTTTAAATCCTTCCATAAGATGCTCTCATTTGCCAAAATCCTTAAAACAAAATAACTTCTGGGTTCTACAGAGTTGAAGAATTCGATAAGTAGTCTCAATTCAGATCTTTTTTCCCTTAATTTTGCAATTCCTAGAAGTCTGAGCATAATTTTTGTCATTTTTGCTGCATAATCTGATGAACAGAATTAGAATTAATTCAGTAAATATTTATTTTTATGTGATTATCTTAAAAAGAAGCCCAACCTTTTCATGTAATTGGTTTTTATATAGTTTATATTCTAAAGACTGTACCGAAATTAAAATTTATTTTAAGTCCAGTTCACTTGCACTTTAATTCTACATATCTTTATAAGCCTTCTGTAAAGGAGCTTGGTGCAGAGTAGATAGATTTTTCATTTCATAATTGAGTGTTTTAAGTGGTTACGCGTAGTCCAAATTTTATCCGATTCCAGCTTGTGTTAATGGTGCTCCACTCACACTGCCTTAGCACCTGTTATGGATTTTGAGTCATCTGGCAGCCCGTGGGACTTAGATAAAGAAGTACCAGGTGTCCTGCCTGCCTCTTAATTGAGACGCAATGTAAACAATATAGACTTGGCAATATGGTTATAGAAATGGATTAAAGCCCAGCTTTGTCTGCACTGATGAATCACAGCTTTTTTCCTCCTAGAAGATGTTATAAACCACTGATGAGTTTAGCGAGCTGAAAGATTTTTTGGAACAACAGAAAAGTAAACAATGCATCAAGGACTTTCCTAGAAGGACGATTTTGCAGAATGTTAGATGTGTTGAGTTTTTTAATGAAAATGTAAGTGTCAATTAGAATTTCTTGCAGTAATTTAGCAATTTTGAAACTGCCCACACTGTAAAAATTAAGATTCTTACATGAATTCAGATACAGTCAGTGCCTTTCAATATGTAGTGTGTTAGTAAACTAGGCAGAAAACAATACCATTGACTTGGAAACAGTCAATGGCTACAGCTTTATCTAGCTTACACTTACCTTGCAGGACTTTTAACCATATTGCTATGGAGTAGATATAATGTAAATTATCTCCTTTAACTGTAAGATAAGTAATCTTAAAGAAAAATGCTCCTCCAAATGGCAAAAGTGCCTGATAATAATTGATCACAGATTTATTTAACTGTTTAGTAGCATAAAAACTTAAAAATAATTTTCATTATATTTATTCAAAAAATGATGCAACTGTATTTTGGAAACAAATTGCAATATCTAGAATGATGGGATTAGTTTGTATAGATTTATCTATTATATACTCCCATATTTTCCTCATGAAGGAATGTACCTCAGAAATTGCCCCAAAAAGCCCTTTGAAGTCACAGCTTGAGTTGAAAAAGAATGTTATTAAATATGTTAGATAATACATTTTAGGCTTGCTTAAACTCTGCAGTCTTGACCTGCTACTTGTTTTTCATATCCATTCTCATTTTACTGGTGAGATAGCTACATTAACTATTAGATTGTAACATTTACATTACTGATTCAAATTACTGATTTTGGATAATTAATAGAGCCCCTTGTGCAGTTTTAAAATGTTTTCACCAAATGCAACATACAAATTTGCTTTTGAAATACATCTTTCATTTCTCTGAGGTTTATGTTCTGTTTTTATGAGTAAGAAAATATGCTGTTATATTTTATTGCAAAATAGCTGTCTTGAAAATATGGTTCAGTAGGAAAAAAATCACCTTAAATTAAAGACTATAAATTTTTTAATTCTTTCACCTATTTAGTAGCATCAAGCATAGTAATTTTTTTCTTTTCTTTCACCTAAATAACTTGCATGACGTATGAGGAGAATGAACTGAATTCTGCCTTATGAATCATTGGTGTTGTGGCTAAGTCCAGTTGTATGTGCAGAAGCTTCTTTCATTTACAGCATAGCTGTGTGAACAGATGTACCTAGCTAAATATTTATTTGCCATTTGCAATATTGGCAGTATTTAAGAAACACAAAATAACTCAGACTGACTTTGAGATATCAAGGTGACTCGAGTAAACAGAAGATACAGCTGGAAGGAAAAAAACCTCTTTATTTGTATACTGTGCAAACTAGATGTGGAAATTACAGAAATGCAATAAATAGGGAACACCATGATACCACTTCTACAGAGTCACTTTTCAGAATAGAAGAGAACTTTTAACTATTCCTCTCGGTGTGGCCAGTTGATACTGATCACCCACCTACATACAAAACACAGCTGCTTGCAGGGCTTCCAGCACTGGATCAATAGCAGCCCAACTTACATCCTTACCTCTAAGAGCCAACAAAGACTACAAATTGCTGTGACTCAGTATGAGTTCAGCTGGTTTGACAACCACTGCACAGTCTCTTCTTTTAGAGTGAGATTTCCCAGAAAAAAATTCCAGTTCTGTGATGTGTGGGTTTTGTCTCGTCTTCCTGTAGAAGTCAAATTCTGCTGGGACTAAGTTTTCTTTTCAGCTGAAAACCTTGATCCTAGCCTGTACTTGTTATCTTTATAGGGGAGGCCATTCTCCTTTCACACTTTGATGTCAGAAATTGAAATTTGCTAGGAAAAATGTGCCAAATAAAATCAATTCTTTCATCATTTTAGGTACCTCAAACTGTAGCAATTAATTCTGTGGGGTTTGCACACCTTTTCAGGCCAGAGAGCAAAAAACTTAAAATCTCCTACCAACATATGCTCTTCACTGTGCTTCACTGTTTCTTTTTTTTACTTTGGTCCGTAATAGCCTAGGGGCATTTTTGTATGTTGACAATACTATGGATTTGGGGTTTTTTTTCTATAAAAAACGAGGTATTCTTCTAAATTTGCTGAGAGGGAAAATGTAGTAAACAAGAGAGTTCCTTCTTATATAGCTCTTCATAAAAGATTGTTAATCACTTTAATGTAAATTGTGCATATATGCAATTAAAAACTTCTTGCAAGTGTCCATTGATCCTACAAGAAAATATCTCTGGGTGTAGGATTTTCATTTTCCAGATGAGGGTGGAACAGCATTTCAGTTTCTGCTTGTCTTAAATTATTCTCCAATGCCTGGCTAACAAAGTCATACTATCTACAATCATATCAGTATATATTGACTTCTTAGATGATTTTGCTAACAGCTGGAACTGCCAGGGTTGCAGCTGTACATGTATTTCTGAGAGGAGTTTGTAATTTAACCTGAAAAAAAATCCATTTTGCTATTTAGAAATGCATGTTCTAGCTTTTTTCCTAAGAGGTATTTCAAGGCAATCATTAAAACTGTCTTTTTTTCCTAGCTCTGGAACCAAGATATCTACATACCAATATACAGTTATATTATGGTATAGTGCACATGTGTACTGCACATATATATATACAAATGCACAAGTATGAGGAGGGAAGACTTATGAACAAAGCTTTTATGAAAGTGTCTTACTTCGACACAGCTGAAATAGTTCTTTGTTTCATAAAATAAGATTTCTTCTTAAACACAGGAAATGTACGTGCTCATCTATGTACTCTAATCATTATGGTACTTTCCTGGGAGAGGAGAGTCCTTGGGTTCCAGTCCATGCTCAGGAAGCATTTGTTATCAGATGGTTTTTGGAGCAGGCAGTAGAATTTCTTCTCCAGCCAGTCTGAGAATCTAACACTTAGTTGTTCTGGTAGTAGATAGATTACATAGTTGTGAAGTGCTATATCCTTAAATAAAGTCTTGGAAATTTTATTCCATGTTTAAACTATTTTTTTCTTCATTTTTTCCAGCCTCAGGTTAATGGCATTTTAGGATTGGTATTCTGGCAGTGATGGTAGCAGTAATTATGCATTCACTCCTTAACTAAAAAATACTAGATAGATTTATTGTAATGCATTTTATTCACCTGTAAAACTGAGAAGTATGAAGAACAGAAAGAAAATGTGTAGTCAGAATGACACAGTAAATTGTAAAAAATCAATAATCATAGCACAGGAAGAGTTTTTGGAGGGGATTGTTTGTCGACACTTGCAAAGACCTGATGCACACATAAGCCACATAGAAGAAGGTAAAAATGTGCCTTTCCAAAAATGTCAAGATTAGTGACACTGACTGCATTAACTGACTGGAGGTGAGTGGTTTTCATAAAATGGATGGAATAGGTATGGACTATAAAGTTCAAATTAGTAGCCTGCATTTTTGCTAGGGAGCGGCAGACTCATGGCAGTATCTGAGAGAATGCATCATCTAAGTAGTATATCCAGAAAGTGGATTCTGCAGTGCTCTGAGTAGATTATAAGAGCATTAAAAATGCATTTATTTAGGCCAGAGAAAAAAGATATGGCAGTAAATGAGATGTGAGGTAAGAGCCTAGGTAATTTGTTCAGGTAGATGGCTAGAAGTAGTTTTAGCTTAGATTATGCATAAAGAGTCTGCAAGATGTAGATGTATTTTGCCATAGGAATCTAAAGCTTGGAAGTGATACAGTCAACAGAGATGGAGAGCTATTATGTGAAGGCATCAGATGATGTTTTTCAGAAAGATTGGGTGTAAGTAGGTGATCTGACAGCCAGGCTTTCCGTGCTTGTTCCCAAGTGCAAATCAACAGGTTTAATAAGAATTCTATTTTCAAATAATAGATCTTTTCAGATAATTATTAATAGAAATAATTACAGATTTAGAGAATAAGTAAAAGGGATTGTAATGCAAATGAAGTATTAGCTGGAGTGACTACACACCTGAGTGACCTACAAAGATATGATTCCTGATTTTTTCTGGTACTGATTCTATTTTTCAGAACAGGTTCTTCTGAAAAAGTGTAATGAAGTAATTAGATTTTTTTGTTATTCTTTTTGCAGTTATGCATCTGCAAGTTTTTAGCTGACACATTTGGGCGAGTGCCTGTATAATTAATGTATATCATACATTTTTATCCATTCTGTTTTGTTCCAGTTAGCACCTTCTTCAGAAGCAAAAAGCTCACAATACTGTTGTATAAGTGTTTTGTCACTCTCTGTGCCAGTCTTTCTCCAGTGGTTTGTCTGTGCATCCTTCCCATTCCATCTTAATTGCTGATGCCAGTGGCAACATCCACTCTAAGAATACAGCTTGCATTGCCCTATTATTACTAGCCATTGAGTTTGTATGTGCCACTCAATCTGTAAGTGCTAATAAGTCTTTCCTAGAGAGCAGTGTTTTAAAGGAATAAATGTCTAGCCTATTAGAAGTAATGTAGAAATTAGCTACCATGGGTTTATGGTCACTCTTGCAGACAGTTGCATTCAAATACAGTGTAGGACTAGATTATCTCAGCCACAAAAGCATGTAGAATTGGAGTTTCAAAATTACTAGGATGTTCTCAAAATATAAATGAATAGAAGATAAAAGTATGTCATCTATGCAGTCTCTAACACAGAAACAGTTCTTCTGAGGAGAGTGTGTAATTTCTTAGTGTGGAATAGAGCAAGCTTTGGACTTGGCGTTTGCCTCAGATTTTTGTTTTGGTTTTAAGGTGGGTTATGAATTTAACAAGCTGCAGATGGTTTTGTGGATTGTTAGGATGAGCAGCAACCCAGCTAGCTGAATTACTTTTCTCTGGGTGTACTAAGTGTGCATTTGAATTAGGCTTCTAGAACTGATATAAGCATATCCTCCTCACTGTGTAACAAAAACATCATTATCATCCTCAGTCAGCATCTATCTCGAGACTTCTGTATTTGGTTAGAAGACTGTACCAAGACTGGGGAAAAAGAATGTTCTTGTCATGTTCAAACCAGTAACTTTCCTTCATTTTGCCTTATTTGTGTATAAGCTTCGGATATAATAGGATAAACTAAAAGGTTTCCTTTAGAGACCTCTGAAAGTAGAGCATTTTAAAAGCAAGTAGGTGTCTCTACCCTACTTTTTCATGAAACATTTTACCCATTCAAGCAGACTTTTAAAAACAGCTTGTTTTGATAGCAGCCTGTTCTCCTGTGGGCCTTCAGCCTTTACTTCCTGGCAGCACCTTTGGTGCGAAAAGAGAGTGATCAATTGGGAGACTATCAGTGCCAGCATGCATAGAGTGATAAGTTAACACACCACTGGGAATTTCTAGGGCCCACCAAGATACTTCACTTCTAATGTGCTAACAAGCTCATTTTTCTACCTCTTGCCTCTTCAGTTATTTTTTTTTTCTCAGAAGAGCTTAGAAGTTGAGTGCATCAGGCATAATGAAAAGCTCTGTAGGAGGGAGAAGCAATAACCCCATTTTTCCCTTTTCAGCCAAATAGAAAATTAGTTTCTGGTAATACACAAAGGCCAGTATTTTTTGTGCAAGGGGCACTGCTGTGAATCAAAGGACTCTATTAACTGCAGAAAATTCAGCAGCTGTGAATCTCCCCCAATGAAAAAAAAGTGCTTTTCAACAAGTTGTGAGATACGTAGTATTATTTAGACTTCAACCATCAGTTTCATCCTCTACCACTTATACATAGCCTCTTAAAAACTGTGCTATATTACTGTCCTCTGTTCAGGCTCAATACTGTGTTTATCCCCCAACCTAAGAATCATTACAATGGGAGATTTTATATTTTCTCTTGTCCCAGTGCTTCTATTATAGCTTCTCCAAACTGAGGCTTCTGCTGTGGTTCAGCTGTCTCTGGATTCAGAAAGAATTCAGAGCATGGATTTTTGAGGGAAAACTGTTTCCCAGTTTCACTATGTAACCAAGTCATGGTCTAAGGAAATACAGTAGAAATAATTTTATTCACTGGACTTTGTTTCTAGATAATATATTCTCTGTATTTTTTCATATTTAGATAGACTGCAAAATATACAGTAAATATTGTACAGAAAAAAAAATACAAAAAAATTGAGTAGGAAAAGTTCTGTAATTGTAGAAGTGTAGTTTTGTAAGATGATATGAAGATTATTGTTTCCAACTTTAATTGGGTGTTGGGAATGTTATTGCTTACCATAACTGAAAATAGTATCGTTATTTATTTTAAACATTATCATTAGTAATTAAAAACGCTTGTCACTCATAGTACAGTTTTTATGTTTGGTTTGCTAAAAAATATGTGCAAGATGAGTATTATCTCCATTTCACAGGTGGTGAAATTGAGTCAGATAGTTTCCTCACTGTCCGTGATTCCCCCAAGAAGAGCAGCAGGCCTGAAATCAGACCCCAGAATTTTAAAGAAACCTGTTTTGAGTGCATTCCTCCACAGCATACTGATTTGTTTGGGGTATTTTTTGGGAAAAGAGAACTAATGTGAGGAGAAAATTATCTCACTATCCGCAAATAAAATATGGGGGGGAAAGTGTAAATGTCGGGGAAACTTTCTGATCGTTCTATGTTTCTGTAAGATAACTGGAGAAGGTTTCCCTCATTCAACATACTGAGTCCAGCTGGAGGACTCTGCGAGTTGTGTGAGAAAAGGTTAACTGATTTCTCAGTTCAGCAACTATACAACATGAAGTCAGCATGGTAGTTTTTCTTGATAATTGTATGTTGCTGCCTGCTGCTCTACATTTTGACAGCCATTTCCATAGTTGCTTTCATGAACAGCAGAAATATTCTCTCTTTTTCTCGCTCTCTCTGTGCTAACAGCACCATCGGGCCTGCTGGAACAAGAAGCCTGGAGAGGGTTCTTCAGAAACAACAACACTTCAAGATACCAGATTCTTGTCAGTAATATTACAAGGGGAGAACACAGGAAAAAAGAAGTAGGGTATTTTACTGTCAGTGCCCTGCCAACACCCTGTTAACCAGTATTTAAGTGTCCTGTGGATTCTTTACAGATATTCTTGCTTGTTTTAATGACATGATTGACAAGGTTTTTTTCTCAATACTGAAATTTCACTATATTTGTCTTAAATATGTGTGTGTTTAGGGATCATGAAAGCAGTTTATTATGGAAAAGTGCAAAATCATTTGTTTTGTTAATGCTAAGGTATGTTTCATGCTACGCCTCCTAAAAATTCAAATGTTTTTATATTTAATTGTGACCAGAATACAGGCAAATTAGTTACTTAAGAGAGTACATAAGTTGCTGTTGTTTGTAAACAATTTCAGGAAGTTTTGCATCAGACATGAAAAAATATACAGTTGAACCATAAGGTCTACATTAATCGTGTTTATCTTACACTTAATACTGTGTCAGTGCATCAGACAATATCACAGTCATATAAAGACTTACAAATAAGTGTGTATTTTGCTAAATACATATCACTGAAATACATGATATGTATTTAACACAAACAAGAATTCTGAATTACTAGGCACTGATATTTAGCAGTTATAGTACATGATATAAATTCATCCTTAATTCTTGGCTAACTCAGTTATGAGGAGAGAGCACGATACCTGCAAACAATTGTTCAACATCATCTAGAGCCTACAACATTTGAAGATTTTGCTGCTCAGGTTTTCTGTCCAGCACCTTACCACCATTTGCCCTCAGAGACGGGTAAGAAGTAATAAACAATTCTTATACAATCTTACTTGAAATGCAGTATCCTTACTTATAAAGACTAAAAATTCAGACCTTTGCACTTCATGAAGAGTTACCATTAATTGGAAAGAACATACATGCTTGAGAATGCAGGCAAAGTTGACGTTAAATCTTTATTCCGTTTTCTGGCATCATGAGCCAATGCCTGGCATTAAGATTTGGCAAGATGCTTTAATATAGCAACCAGACCCTGTGTTTTTACAGCAAATTTTATCACAATCCCCTGTATAACGTCTGCTTGGAAACGTCGGTACTCTCATCTAGGCTAGTTCAGGTAGAAACATTTTTAAGTACACCTTCTCATAAGAACGTTTCAAGGCTCACTATGTGTTTAGAATGTAAAGTTTTAAACTGAAAATCTGAGCCTTGTAATCTTAATTTTGTTCCCAGGTTATGAGTCATAAAGTTGGTTTTAAGGTAATTTTTACTTTCCAGTAAAATACCTGTTTTATAAGAGGATACTGCATTTTTTGTTACTAATAAGAAAATCGGTAAAAGAAAATTAGTAACTCAAGGCCTTCCTGTTCTGACATTTCTTGAACTCCTTATGACTATTTCATTATTTTATTTCCCCTCTTTTTAGATCATTAAATATCAGTTCTGTTTATCTGAAGGTAAGACAAAGTGTCCAAAAAAACCCTTTGTTCCTCTTACTTTTACTAGAGCACTAAGCTTGTAACCAAATTGTATGCAAACTTTCCTTGTTGCCCTTGTTCACACTAAAAAGAATTTCACACTGATTGAGAAATGGCCACTATGTCTTCTAAAAGTTTTAGTCTTTTACTAACCTCAGGTCTGCATGAAGCACTAACACTGGTTCTGGGATTAAGGTAACTAATGATAGAGACAGTTGTTGAATGAGTAACACTTTATTGTGTTGACCTTTGTTTCTCAGCATGAACAAGTAGTACTGGATGGCAGTGGTGTGTTCTGTACCCTGTACTGTCTTTCATTGATGTTGTAAGACATTCTGCAGTGATAACCTAGGAGAGATGGAAAAGAAGAATGTGTAACACTTGAAATCCCCTGTTCAGAAAAACCTTATTTAATGATAATCAAAGTGCTCCCACGGAAAAACTGTAAATCTAAATGAAATAAATTTTGTAAAAATAGTTTGGCAAGTTGTTATCTGAAAATTTGTTTCTCAATTCCAAAAATATATACACAAATCAATTCTAAATTTTACAATAATTGTGATAGGTCTAGAGAAAGAATGAATGAGAGATGTTAAAATGTTTAGGCTCCTTTACTTTAAAATACAAATAACTAGAAATGAGGTGCAGTTTCAAAGTATAATAAGTGGTATAATTATGCTAGTGGAAATAGTTGAGACCGAAGGAAAACAAAATTGAAAGTAAGTAATTTAATTAAAGCCATATAAAAATTAGTAGCATTATTTGAAGTATGAAAACATTTGAATAGGAAAAACCTGTAACTAGAAACATTAAAAACAAACAAACATTAAAAACAATAACCAGGGATACCAGTCCTTGACCCATTTCCTGCCAATGGACCTAGTGAATATTCACCACCAGACACTTTTGTATGGCTAGTATATATTCTGTACTCTAGTGCACTTGTTGAAGTTCTGCCTATTCCTTTTCAGAAGTCTCTTTCCAAGCCAAGTCATTCTGCCCTCGTCCTCTAAGTCATTCTTTCAGGGTGAAGGAAAGCTGCTTTTCTGTGCTACTTTGGTGCATCAAAGTACACTTATCTACAGTGGCAATTCTTGTATTCTTTTAAAATTGATATTCTCTAGCATGATCTGAAATGAGGTTGTGACTTTTTAGAAACTTAATTTTAACTGAGCTTTTCTATCAAAGTTAATAATTTTCTGTAGGAATCTCATTAATAGGAGCTTGTGATGTGTTTCACTTCTGCACACACGTGTGTGTCTGCATACCACGAAACATGATGTCCTGGCCTGTCCTGGGAGCCTCTTTCTTCTGGACCTTGCATTGTGCAGTGGAACTGACCGACACATCGGTGTCAGGAGCAGGCAGCAGCACAGTGTGACCCAGCATCAGAGTCAAGCAACCTGGCCCCACATCTGCCTGACTCTGAGCTTGCATTTCAGCCCAGGGAAGCTGGGAATGCTCTGGCAGTCCTGCTTGCAGCCTGATCCCTGTTCCATCTGGGGCTCCTGGAACTCTGATACTCAGCTCCAGGACAGAGTGCCTGCAGTAGCACCGAGCCGTCTGCCTCCAAGCTGACTCTAGAGGCCATGAATTCTAAAGCCTGAGACTGCTATAAAATAACACTGCAGTCACCTGCCAGAAAGGTTACCCCAGGCCTTGGGGTTAGCCTGGAAGCCACCAGTTTCCAGTTCTAGCAGAGGCAGACCTGTGAGCATCTACATTGCTGCAGATGACCCAAATTTCTGATAGACCGTGATCCCAAGGAAGAGTTCACCAGCAGTACTGTTTAAAAAATAGATACTTCTAAATTTCCAGGGCCCCTGCAACAGGTGAATTTCTTAAAAGAGATACAGAGCACTGAACTGTGCCAGGATTACACGTAGGAGTGGAGCTGGAGTCCTGCCTGGGAATCCACATGCATTCATCACCCTCAAGATGACCTAGACAAAACCCTGCAGGCTCCCAGCCAGATGTGTCCATGTCATCTGAAAATTTCTAACCAGCTTCTAAGAATACATCAGATTTTTAAAACACAAAATATTTCTTTTTGTATGGGTCTTCTCTTCATAAAAACATGATTGACCAGAAGAGACTAAGAAAAAAAAATCCACATTTTAGATATCATAGACTTAATTCTTTTATTGGATCACGATCTCCAAGATTACGACTGCTGAATATGTTTAATTTTATAAAATACCCTATACATTTTTTTCATCTAAGAAAGATCTTAGAAACTATGAGGCTGCTACAGCCCATTACCAGGTGTTACCATTTTGTTCTTGTTGTGATCCCATTGGCCATTTTTTCACTTGAGCTGTGAGAATCAGAGCAAGTAGAGAACATGCCATCCAGTAACAAACTGTATTTTCTCAGATGGACTTATTTTATCAAAGGCTCAGACATCAGCAAAAGCTGTTACTTTTTTTTATTGTGACTGCTCTTCAGTACAATGTGGCAACTGTTGTTTTATTTAGAAACTTAGTTTGCCCTGTCAAATTATCTGACAAATCCACCTTCCCATGTGTAGGAACCTGACTAATGTAGTGAACGTGTACATTTAAAGAAATTGAGATTTATCTGTACTTAATCACAGAATGCAATTCAGTCGCCTCTGTGTTTTTTATCTTGTGCTGTTTTGTTAAACTGAGTAACTGCATATACTCTTCTAAATAGATTAACTCGTCCTATGCAGATATTGAGTGAACTAGATCTCTGTGACACCAGAATAGGTTGAGGGAACTGTCAATGATAAGCTCAATTATATTGAAGGGCATATTGACCTCATGATGCTAAGATTCTGATCTTTAAAATGTACTCATGTTCTGGGTTCATTTTTTCTGTCTTCTTTTGTTCCCTTTCTTCCTATTAAGACTAGTACCTTATTACAGTAAATTTCTAAAGAGGCTTCTCTACATTCATCATAGTATATTCCTTGTGACAAAAGCATCAGGCTATTTGGTCCCAACAATCATTCCTGTATTTTCAAGCCTGCATTCAGAACTGTTCTGCTGCCCCACTCCCAAAGTGAGTGGGGAAGCAGGGGAATGTAGAGGTAATGATGTTTCAGCCTCGTACAATTAAAAATCAAGTAAAACAGCTTGTATCTTCTTCCGCTGCTTCCTTGGTGTGAAACGTTGAGACTAATAATCCTTTTGGCCCTGTACCACCCCTAACAGGTGAGAATGATGGTGCTTTTGTCACTGTAGAAGGATCTGAGTCACACTTGGTGGTGGTGTTGGTTTGTGATTGGAAGTGAAGCTGAAATACAGAAGTGAGGGCTCTGTGTCTGGCAAGGCTGGAAGAATTTCTCATTATTCTTTCTCCAGTCCAAACTTAAGGCTCCTTTTTTATTCCAAATCGGAGCAAAGCCTCAAAACTTAGTGACATTTTCCAAAGAATTCATATTGGAATAGCTGAAGCTGAAACTTTACGCATTTCTGAACTATTGTCCTAAAGTCAACCACTTGGGTGAAGGTACACTCAGCACTTTGAGACAGTAAATTCAGTGTGGACTGCTAGAAACCCAAAACAGATCAACTTTCTACATTTAATGAAATGGATCTACTGAAAAAACAGTACAATTGTTCAGTTAAGAAGCATCCCATGCATATACACAAGGGGACAAAATGAAATTTTAATCTTGACATTTCCTAGTTTTTTAACTTTTGACCTTATTTTCTTGTGACATTTGCCTTGTGTAATTACTTCCATTTTTGTTTTAAAGTATTGTGCAAAACAGAGTTTCAGTAACACTGATTAAGAGCCCCAGGATACATAAGCAAACTGCAGCCTCTAGAACCACCACCTCCTACAGGCTGAGATAGGACAGTAGTTTGTAGGAATGGTAAGCTCTCTTAGCTCTGCCTCAATCTCCACTACTGAAAAGACTGGGAATTTTGCCAGTGGATTTCACTGTTAGTTGACAGAGAGAAATAGGCTTACCTAACACACATGGTTCCAGCTAGGTTCTGAAGAGCATTCTTCACTTCACATGGCTGCTGTTTTGCCATAAATTTAACCTTTTTTAGCTGTGTTCTTTCTCATACCTCTTAGTTTTTTCTCTTCTACCCAGTTCTGGTCTTGCAGGTCTTTAGACCATCTCTTCCTCACCTTTTTGCCTTGGTTTGCAGCTGCTTTTGCAGTCTTTCTACATCTGCTTCTCACTTCCTTTCCTCATTTCACAAAACTAGTGAGAGACTTAATTGACTTGATTCTAGCAAGGCTGCTGACCATGATGGACAACTTGGCCAGATTTGGACTGAAATTTATAATAGAGTGGCAAAGGGCACAAGCTGTACAAAAATGATTGCCCTCTTCCCTAAAGGTCAGATGGGACATGCTGAAGTATCTCAGAAGACCATCAAAATTTACCAACATGCACAAATTACATTTTCCCCTGTGGTCCTTCCAGCACTCAGGGCTGTGTTGATGCACATACTGAGGTGGGATAAAGCCATAAGCACTGAGTGTAGTCTTACCGTGCTAGGCACCCTTTCAGGCTTCTCCTTGGTGAATTTTTCACCTTTGAAAGTCAGAACTGATGTGCAAGATTCATCATGGCAGTGCATATGTTATGATGCCTCCAGATTCTTCCATCTCACCTCACTTCTAATTTAGTCTGTGTGTAGTTAGGATTCCATTTTAGATTTAAATGGTTAATTTTTGAGTCAAATAACCAACATACTATCATTGGAAAATTCTAAACTTTTTGAAATGGAGTGTGAAAATGTCGCGTTTCAACTTTGTTGACCCACCTCCTTGTTCAGAAGCAGCTGGAATGGTTTTGCATTATGGCCCCAAAATATCATAGCTGATCAGGCTATGGTATTTGTTACTTGCCAGATCTAAGAGGAGAAAAGTATGGAACACTTCCCGATGTTTTTCTGTCTCTTAAAAATCCAAAGACATCTATTTTGTTTTATTTTATAGAACTTTCTGGCTTCACATCATTTGTCCATAAAGCCTTCATATATAACCCTATTTTTATATTTTGGGTAACTAAGTATTTTGTTGTTGCGGTTTAAGAGTGGTATTTTTCCAATTCAGTGTTGGCACTGAAATCACTCCAAACCATGTGCCGCTTGATCACTCCCCCTCCCCTCAGCAGGCTGGAGAGGAGAGCTGGAGACATTAAAAGCACGGGTTGAGATAACAACAATTTACTGGAAACAGCAATAAGAAACGAAAATGAACACCAGCGACAACAGCAGCAGTACTAATGACAGAAGGTACAAGAAAGAGGCAAGCAATTCACACGGACACAGACACACCCCATCCCTAACCATACCCAACTGTTCCTTCTGCCCTGCTACACCCATCTGAAAGCGAGCCCTTCCCCTATGCCTGGAAAATGACACAAAGTTGCATAGAATATTCTATGTGTTCTGGCCATGCCCCCTTCTGGCTACTGCCAAAATCAACCCTCTCCTGGCCAGAACCAGGACGTTTTCTGCCCCACCTATATTTTCTATACCACCTCCATCATGCCCAGATCCTACACTTTCCAACTATATACATATCAATTCATATATACATGAGTATCATTTCCATAGTCAATGACCATCCCTCCAAGGTGTCTATTGACTTCCTTTAGTGGATGACTGTGGGTTCAGTCTGTCCTAGATATCTTCCAGGGCAGCAGGGCTGGTGTGCTGTCAGGTGGTTGCAAGCTGCACCAGGAGCTCACAGTTGGAGCGGTTCATAGCCATCGTCCATGGTAGTTCTGGCACACTCTGGCAGTGTCATTCAGCAACCACTTCTAATGCAGTTCAACATTACAGACTGTTCTAACCCGAAAATCAGATTCCCTGGAGGTACACATTGTGTTTCCCTGTCCCAAGTGCACCTAGGTCCTTGAGTAAAAACAATCCCATGGATGGCTTTGCCTTTGCTTGAGGCAGGATTAATCCAAACTGTCTTCCCTAACACATTTCTCATATGCTCCACAGGGACTTTATATCCTTCTGCAGTGCGTGGGGGTTGTGATTGGTCATGGCCAGCAAGGTAATGTTAACTAACCAGGAGGCCTGCACTAAATGCAGATCCCAGTGTTGAAGATCCCACCACACCTTTCAGTGTGGTTTTTAACAGTCCACTGTACTGTTCCATTTACCCAGAGACTGGTGCAGGGTAATGAATATGATGCACCCACTCAATATCATGCTGGCCCAGGTATCTATGAGGATATTTTTGAAATCAGTTCCATTGTCCAGCTCAATTCTTTTGGGGGTGCTCCGTCACCACATGAGCTGCTTTTCAAGGATGGTGTTCTGGGCAGTGATGTGAGGCACAGGGTGCATCTCCAGCCATCCAGTGGTTGTCTCCACCGTTGTCAGCACATAGCACTTGCCTAGGCTGATTTGTGGGTGTGTGATGTAATCGACCTGCCAGGCCTCCTCATATTTATATTTCAACCATCATCCCCCCACCCGAGGCTTTACCCATTTAGCCTGACTGATTGCAGTGCATGTTTCACAGTTATGGATAACCTGGGATATAGTGTCCACTTCTCAGTCACAAGCCCATCTGGATGTTGTATCTCTTCCCTGATGACCTGAGGCGTTATGGGCCCACTGAGTCAGAAATAATTCACCCTTACATTGCCAGTCCAGATCCACCTGACACACTTCATTCTTAGAAGCCCAGTCCATTGTCCTTTGTTGCAATGTTCTCCAGCAGCCCAACTCCAACCCTCCATATAATCAGCTACCAGAAAATGAAAAAGGATATGCTTTCTTCACTGATGGTTCTCAGCATTTGGTGGGATACATTGACAATGGAAGGGTGATGTATGGGGTCCTACACGGCGAGTTGTGGAAGCTATTGAGGGACAAGGTGGATCAAGTCAGGGTGCAGAGCTGAAAGCCATCCAGCTGGCCTCAGGGGTCATGACAGGAATGGCCAGCACTCTACCTCTGCCCTGAGTCATGCATGGTGGCAAATGCTCTGTGAGGGTGGCTAGAACGGTGTAAAAAGCGTGATTGGCAGGGCAGAAGGAAACCATCTCTGCCACTGGACTGTGGCAAGACATCACTGCCTGGGTAGAGAAGCTGGCTATAAAAGCACATCGTGTAGATGCACACACATCTTCTTCTGTATTGCTCCTCTCTGGAGCTGCCACAGCATTCTCCCTGCAAATATTCTGGTTATCATGGTTGTGTAGGTGAACTGCCAAACCACTGGAGCAGAGAATTTCCCCAAAAACTGGCCCATTTTCTCCTGCATTCTGTGCCACTCATGATTATCCACTCTCAGAGCAGATCTCTGAGTGACCTCCCTAGAAATCTCTGTCCTGACTCTNCTCAGGGGTCATGACAGGAATGGCCAGCACTCTACCTCTGCCCTGAGTCATGCATGGTGGCAAATGCTCTGTGAGGGTGGCTAGAACGGTGTAAAAAGCGTGATTGGGAGGGCAGAAGGAAACCATCTCTGCCACTGGACTGTGGCAAGACATCACTGCCTGGGTAGAGAAGTTGGCTATAAAAGCACATCATGTAGATGCACACACATCTTCTTCTGTATTGCTCCTCTCTGGAGCTGCCACAGCATTCTCCCTGCAAATATTCTGGTTATCATGGTTGTGTAGGTGAACTGCCAAACCACTGGAGCAGAGAATTTCCCCAAAAACTGGCCCATTTTCTCCTGCATTCTGTGCCACTCATGATTATCCACTCTCAGAGCAGATCTCTGAGTGACCTCCCTAGAAATCTCTGTCCTGACTCTAAATATGGTGTAGACTGCACTGAGGAGACATGGCAGACTTAGCAGCAAGAATATGCTTTCCTTAACATCCAGCAGGAATTAAAAATTCTCAAAAGCTGTTTTAACAGGTCTGAAGGAGGAAAAGGGAGTGAAAAGCAGAGGAAAATCATCTTCCCCTTTTCCCCCCACAGACAGGGTGTGATTATTAATGGACTCCCAGAGCTAGTGCCTGAGTAAGGATAGGAGAGAAACACTGAATGCACATCCCAAATGACCCTCATTGCCCTTTATTTTACCGTGTCATAAACTGATTCCCCACAGTACAGCAACAAACCAATCCTGAGCCCTCTTCCTGCTCTGAAAAAGAGCACCATTATGAGCACATAGGGCATATACAAAAACATGTACAGGGTTAGGTAGCACACCCACATGAGCAGACCAAGCAACATTGCAACCAGTAGATCTGGACCTCATACAACAAATCAAATCAGATTAGATCAAATTTGTTTTCAACTCATCTGGGCAGATCTGTTGTTATCTCAACCCTTTGTGCCTCACACTGGGCACCAAAGAAGGCTGTTGTGTTTTAGGAATGGTATTCTCCAATTCAGTGTTCCCACTGAAACCAAGTGCTGCTCCAATCCACGAGCTGCTCCATCACTCCCCTTCCCCTCAGCAGGCTGGAGAGGAGAATTGGAGGCATTAAAGGTAAAGCTCAAGAGATAAGAACAATCTTTACTGGAAACAGCAATGAGATAAGAAAACATACAGTAACAACGGTGCTAATGACAGAGGGTACAAGAAAGAGGTGAACTATTTGATGTAGGAGGTGAAGCCCCCCGCAGTAATACCCAACCAATACCCAAGCACTCCCTCCACCCCACTACACTGACCCAGAAGAGAGCCCTTCCCCAGAAAATATCACAAGGTGGTATAGAATAAGATCCAGGTCCTAGCCATACCCCCTCCTGGCTACTGCAAAAATTATCTGTCCTGACCAGAACCAGGACAGTTGTGGAAAGAGATAAAGACAATAGCATTTTATACAGAAAATTTTACAACTCTGAAGGGGAAGCAAAACCTGCAAAATTTCTATATACCATATTTAATATCCACATGTGTGTATGAACATATGTATGTATATATATGCTTATCTAAAATCCAAAGAAATTTAGTTACTAATTAATCTGTTAATTTCTGTCAGACTTTAAATATATTTTAAGTGCTGTTATTCTTCACTCTTCTGGTGTGGTATGTTCAGATGTGTAAATCACTTTACATGACTTCTGTTCTTCAATAGCTCTAAGTTTCTTTTTGAAAAAATGTGGTTAAATGTAAATTTGTGCTTTTGTCCACAGGAATTAGAAACAAAATTTTAAGCTACAACTGGAATAATACTTTAATCAAAATAATGGGGCAGACTGAGGTTTTCTTTATCCAACAACCCTTGATAAAATTTCACACTAGGGTTTAACCCTTCAATGCAGACTAACTAGCTTAAAACTCTCTGCTTTTTCTTCTTTACGTGATTTCAGGAGTCTCATGTTAAGACTGGCTATAATTTTAACATATTCAGTACTGTGGAACAGCTGAAGAGCAGAAGCCATATGTCAAGTTGCCATTTGTTTCTCCTTCTCAATTGTGTTTATGTGTTTGAGTATTTAGCTGTTTTCACCGATGTTAAGCAAGCATTTCAGACAGTGTTTAGGATGTATCTCAGTTGCTGTTAATAAGGTTGCTGGATCTGGATAATGTTATAGAATTCTTTTCTTTCTCTCTCTCTTCCGTTTTTATCTTGTAATGCTTAGTTGGTAAGTATGATGCTGGATTTCAGAGCTGTTGCTTCATTGCACATAACTAACTCATCACTCTCTTTAACCTGTAGCATGAGCAGCAATTGCATAATGAAATTCGAAATTCCGTTTTCTGTGCTCATCTGTTAATACCCTTCAATCTCTGCGGTTCGTGTCTCATGTCTCACACCTGTTATCTTTTATCTTTTCTCCTCCCCCTTCCTCACTTCTTTCCACTCCTCCTTCCTCATCACTTCTTCATTCTCAACAAAGAAAGAAATGCTGTGATATTTCTTCTCCTTCCAAAACCTCCACTAGAAAGCATTGGCCACATCAAGGTAAAGGGCAAAGGCTTGAAACGGAAGGTCTTTCACGCTAGCTGTGAATGGTATGCTGTGCAAAACAACAATGGTTATTTTCTATTCTCTAATTTCCACCATTTGAAATGCTTTAATTTCTTGTAAAATCAGAACAAGATAGAATTTCAGAAAATGCGAATGCATGTTTCCCTGCCTGTCTTTTTCTGTAAGGCACCATGAGTCAGGCATTATCATGCTTTTCCAGATTGTTTGGCAGTGAAGTACCTAGTTCATGAACAAAATTACTGTCACCAGCTGGGGAACAAATAGCAGCCCTTTCTCTCCCCTGTCACTCTGATGGGTCATGTCAGTTTGAAGATAGAAAGTACCGTGCTGTTGCTCTGGAGCAGGCAGCTGAGGGACCAGGCAAGGAGAACAGCCAAGTTGCTAAATACTGCAGGTTTATGACAATCTTTTAAATTTGCTCCTAGCCTTCTTACCTCATGACCTCATTTGATTTTAGAGGAATATTTCAAAATAAATCATGACCATTTTTGAATTATTTTTTTCATCCTTTGTATGTGAAATGTATACTGAGGCAGAGAGATGTTCAATTCTGATTATTGCATTATTATTTTAAAGAATTACCAGTAATAGCAGGATGTGGAAGAAATAGCAAGTGATTTCTGGCTTACTGCAGTCCACAGGGGTTTCCCCATCGACACCTGCAGGACCAGGCTCCTGTCTCTAATTTATATGGGTCAGAAGCCTTCAGAGGCAACTGAGGTAGTTGAGTTCAATCACACTGTCAGTCTCTGTAAATGGCTAGTGAAAATGCAGTTTAGTTTTATGGATGGGAGTTCATAGTATTAATTTTCTGTAGCATGGGAAGGAGGATGTAATTTTGATTTTGTATTTTCTCCTTTTCCTTTTGTACCTCTATGGAAGATTTGGAGACAGGCTGTAGGAAAGAGCCTTGTCCCCTTGCTGTGAGGGCTCTGGGCACCGGGCTAATGAATTACATATCGTTGTCTCAAATTCATCTTGTTCCTTTTACAAAGAAACATTAACCTATAGTGCATCCAGTTAGTACAATCTGTTCAAGCTTCTGCCTTGTGGGCCCTGTAGGAATTAGCCTTTTGAAGCACCAACTAAAGTTGGGATGGGAGAAGATGTTTTGCTCTCTCAGTTGCCCCCCAATTCACTCCACCTCTTCAGCAGCATTCCTAGAGCTCCTTTCATGTGCAATGAGCTGTTAACCTTCATGTTCTCATTAAAGACTGGATTCTTCTGGGTTGTGGTTTGACTAATGATTCCCCATGCCTGCAAGGGAACTGGAGCTGTTTGTTTTCCTGCTTAGCAGGAGAACATTGCCCACTTCAGTGCTGCCTCAGTTGCTCAGAGCGAGGGGGCTCTGCAGTCCCATAGCTCAGTAGTTTCTGGAATCATCTTTTCTCTAGGGGTGGATTTGTTGCAGTTGCTAATTCCATGAGCAGTACCATCACCCACAGCTGGTAAAGGGCTAGGAGATGCTGTGGCAGTGACAGCAGCACTGAAATTCCTCTCTGCCCCTTGCTAAGAGACCCTGCGCTCTGGGGTGCGGAAGGCGGCACTGACTCCTCTGGTTCTTGCTGTCCTCTGCAGGCTTCTGCCCAGAGACTCAGCCGGGAGAAACTCCAGCAGCAGCAGCAGCAACAGCCCAGGTGGATGGAACAGACTTAGCCTCTCCAATGTCTCCTCGGACTAGCAAGAGCCGCATGTCCATGAAGCTGCGCCGCTCCTCTGGCTCAGCCAACAAGTCCTGAGTGAGAAGATGCCTGCAGCTTTCTAGGGAGCAGCAGCTGGCCACCCTTCCTGCAGCCACTCACCGCCTTCGGGGGTTTTGCATTGCTCACACCTTTCATTCAAGGGTAACGTCTCTCGTGTGTGCACCCATGCCCTGCATACTCCTTTTCTGTATGTTTATTTTAAACAGTGACACTGGAATTTTACTTCAATATTTTACCTTTGTTTTTTTTATCGGACTCCAGTCTGCCTTTTTTTTTTTTCTTTGCAGTGCAGTTTCTACCCTGCACCTTTTGCCTACTTGTATAATCATGGATGATTAACTTTGGGTTTTAACTCTGGTTGATCTTGAGTCAGTATGGAATTGGACACTGCAGTTGGATTACACTATATTTATTGTGCCCCATTGCAATTTTCTCTGTAACAAAGAAAGAAATATGTACAATTTGAAAGTGAATGTACAATTTTAAATTGAAGTTGCATTTGTAAAGTCTTTGTCAGATGTCACAATGTTAATGCACAAGATGTGTACAGATTATTTATATTGAGAATAAAATAGTTCAATGGCCTTTCAAGCATTGCAGAATCCAAATTAAATAATTCGCTCATAGCACCCTTTCATCATAAAGAAATGTATCATCTCATAATTCTGCAGATAATCTATGCCAGAAAAAAAAATCACTGTGCTGAAATTCTACTTATGCTTGGCTTCCAAATATTTTTATAATGTTTGCTTTTCCAAGTGGTGTCAATAGTAAATGCCATCAAGTTTCATGAGTTTTAGCCATTATCATTAGGCTGCTCTGTCTAGATGTATATTCTTTTTTCTTACATTTAAAAAAAATAAAAAAAATTTTCCTGATAGAAATTCATTGCTGTGATGATGGGTACTAGGGAAGAAAAGGGAACATGCTCCAGGAACCTGGCCTGAAATGCTAAAAATTTCAACCTTCTGAGCGCAGATTAGTACACGAGTTCCACCCACCCAGAGGTATTTTCCCACAGAAAATTAAATGCTCACATTTTGAGTCTAGTAAACAATAAAATGCTGTTAACAAAATGTAGCATGGCATCGGTACTAACTGCATGTGTAAATATATCATATGGGCAACAATAAAAAAAGAAATTATGTATTGTCATTCATGTAGTGTCTACAAATTTGTAATGGTTGAGGAGAAGACATGCTATTTAATAATCCAATAAAGTTATTCTTACCACTTTTTTGTATTTTAGTCATTCACCTCACTGATTAGATTCTTAGTCCAATTTATAGAATTGTGTATTACATGCACATGGAGCAGTTAAATGCAATACACAGCTTAGTTTTCATTTGTATTAAAAAGTACATGCAAGTTCTCAAGAATGCCCAGCTGAAAACTTCTCCCCAGATGTAGTAAATGGGGTACCTCTGCAGGTAATACAAAGCATAGGCTGTTCCCTCTGGCAGGCTGGTTGTTCAAGTGCTTATTGCAGGAGCAGTTAATAATCATCACGTTTGTGTGGTCTGGAGCCCTTCAACTTTGACCACACAAGGGGAGAAAGAAGAACCATGATGTAAAAAAACAAAAACAAAAACCAAAAAAACCTAGTGACTTTCTCCGGGGGCAAACTCATTTAATCGCATAAACAGGCATCTTTACCTAAGTCTCTGTTGCCAACAAACAATGGAAAAATGCACAACTTAAAATAACATGCTTTATTTTTGGCATATTAGTGAGTTGCAAGTTTAGCCTTCCTTGTTGGAAAGCAAATCTTGGCTGCGTTAGGTTAAATTGTATTAATTCATTTGTCCAGGTTCTGGAACTTAAATGACTAAGTCCGTGAATCACATTTAACATAAAGCACTTATCACTTGCTTGCAGCCTTTGGGCATGATACATCTTTTGTTGTGTGTAGCAAAATAGAAAACTACAGAAATAATTGCTTTAGAGGATGCTGACCAAGAGATTGAAATATTTTGCATGCTCATGTCAGAGAGAGTGTTAGAACAAAGACTACGACTGGGATCAATTTGGTTCTTCAGAAATCACAAGCTGACCCACTTTGCCCTGCTGAATTCAAGAAAGGCATGAGCTTTGTTTTAAATCTTTTATTGAATTTTCTTACCCTTATTTTTAGCCTCGTCTGCTATCACATTTAGAAACAAGCACTCATGGAGAAATTAAATAAGTAAATAAATAAACAAACAAACAAATACTGGCTGAAGTGTCAGTAGCTGGTAAATTCAACAGCATTTCAAAGCATTTGGCCAGAGCACTGTCAAAACCAGGGAATACACAGGGCGGGTTGCTTTGCCAAAGGTAGGTGTCGTTAGGGAGAAGGAGGGTAGCCTGTCACCTGCGCTTTAGCAACATGTCTAAAGACTGCTTCATGTCCTAATTTCAGCTGTTCACAAGACTCGGAGGAGCTCACATCGAAAGCGCAGCTCACAGGGGAGAGGGGTGGGAGGCCGCCCGAAAAGGCGAGCCGGACACGGGCTCCTTCCCGCCTGCCTGCGATGCAGGGGCGGGCAGGGCCACACGCTGCCCGGCCTGGTGAGGCCGAACCTGCCCGTGCCGCGCTAACAAGCCACGAACGGAGCGGAGCAGCTTCTGGAACGGGCGGCTGCCACGGACGTGTGTTTTGCCTGCCACACCGCTGCTGGGGTACAGGGACACGGAGTAAGCGGGAGATGCGTACTTAGCTATAGAAGATCAACACCTCGTATTTCGATTAAGCAGACAGCACGATTAATTTCCCATACGTTTTGCTAGCTATTATATGACTTGACACTGACTTAATATGAACATTTACCTTCTCGGCTATCTTAGTACAGAGTACAGCAAGCAAAACACCACGAATGTCGAAGCTCGGGGGCTAAGGCTATTAAAACAATGTCACTAGATCAGGCTCCTTTTCTCACGAAAAATAATTCCTCTCTTTAGATACCCTATATACAGCCGTACTTCTCTCCGTCGCTACGGAAGGTGTACTGGCGGTGGGCCGCCACTCGACGCCTCGGCACTGCCCGCCTCCCGGCAGGTGCTGACGGGGCTTCTCGCCTGTTGCAGCCAGCCCAGGACGGCGCCGGCGGCCGCTCCCGGTCCCCCGGCCGCCCCTGTGGCTGGGGGGCAGCGCGGCGCTCCCTCCATTGCGGGGCCCGTGGTGAGCGCTGCCGGCAGCGCGGGCTGAACACCCCGCCGTGCCGGGGCGGGCCCGCGTCGCTGCCCACCGGCCGGCTCCTCCGACGTCGTAGCCGTGAGAGCCGCGAGTTTCCATAGGAATTACAGCGTGGCCAGGGCTCGGTCGGCTAGCCCGGGCTCTCGGAGCAGTCCCACCGGGGCGGCCGCGGGCCTAGCAGCCCGGCCGGACGGGCACCTGGAGCAGCAGGACCTGCCTGCTCTCGGGCGGGTGGCACTTGCTGGCGTGCCGCGCCAGCCCGGGCGCGCTGAAGAAGGTGGCGGGGCAGTGCTTGCAGGGGAAGCCCTGCCGCTCGCCGCCCGCAGCGCCGCTCTCGGGGACCCCGGCGGGCGGCGGCGGCGGCAGCAGCAGCTCCTCCCGCACGGCGTGCCACAGCCGGTGCTTGTCCCTGATGTCCGCCGAGGGGAAGCGGGCGCCGCAGAGGTGGCAGGCGAAGGTGAGGGGCCCGCGCTCCGGCGGGCCGAAGGCGGCGGGCCGTGCTGCCCCGTGGGTGCCCAGGTGCTTGCGGAGGTAAGCCTGCCGCCGGAACCGCTTTTGGCAGCAGGGGCAGGCGAACGCCTCCCCGCCGGGGCCGCCGCCCGGACCGGGAGCGCCGCCGTGAGCTGGACTGGGGCCGGAGCCGG
>VZTR01026379.1:69918-91804 GCA_013400775.1 Chaetops frenatus
CGAGGCTCAGTGAGGTGCGGGGCCAGGAATGGCTCCGAGGTGGGAGAGACCCCGAGCTGAGGGTCACGGGCGCTGCCCCTGGACCGAGGGGCCGGACGGGGCTCGAACAGGCGCCAGTTCTGTCGTGGGTGTTCGTGCCCGTGCCTTCATCCGGCGCCGGGGCCGCACCGACCGCCCCGCAGGCCCTTCCGCTGAAGGGAGCCAGGACTGGGAACTGGCTCTGTCCTTCTGCACGGCCACATCAGGAGTTTTCCCAGAAGTAGCCAGAAAGCTCCGGTATTGCGGTGAGCTCCCAGGGCTGCCACGGCCGCGTAAAATGCTAAATCACGGCTCTGCGTAGTGGCCATGACTGGTCCCTTGGCAGCCCCACCCGCGGGCAGCCTCCCGAACCCAGGGGAGGCAAGACTGAGGTGTGGTACAGCAAGCTGCAAAGGCGCCCGCAACCTCCCCCCACCCCGCCCCGGTGCAACTCCCGGCCCCTTCGCGGCTGCCGTCAGTCCGTTTGCTAAAGCGCAAATCGCTTTTTTAGCGGAATGAAGCGCACTGGCAGCGGGGTCTCAGTAGCCCCTTCGGCCCCACCGAGCGGTACCAGCATCTCCTATTGGGCCGCCCAGGCACCCGAGCCTGGGTTTGGGGGCAGGACGGTGCTGTCCCGCCCGTAGACCTGCTGCCCGCAGCATACACGAGATGGCGTGCCATTGGAAATGACCGCGCTAAAACCTCGCTCCATCCCTGCCCGGGCACAGACAGCCCTTGCCACGGCAGGACGGCCGGACTCACCCTGCTGGAAGCATCGCCTAAGCCGGAGGAAGTCGAGAGCATCAGGAGAAAGGGAGAAACAGCACCTCTGGTTCGAGGGGCTTTCCAGAAGTGGAAGAGAGATGTGAAGCCTTCATGCAAGACCAGAGCTGGCCCCACCTGCTCAAAACACTCAGCCACTTCTCTGTGTAAGTCCTCCGATTATATTTGCTTAGCAAAGCCCCAATCGTTTTTTACATTACTCTCCTCTCCCATTTTCCTCCATTTTCATGGATGCACTGAATCTCGGGTTAGATAATAGACTCGGCAGTCTAGAGATCAGCCTTTGTTAGTACAAACCACTGTAATTGGGACCAACGAGCCATGCTTTCATGCAGTTAGGTCACTGCACTGACTGGCTGCTCGATTTTTACCCAACATTTTTTACCTTTGTAGCTTGACTTCCCCGCTGCCTTTCTCACTGAGTAACTGGATCTCTGGTTGCAGACCCACTGCTCCTCCAAGTGATATGTGAACAGTTCTTTCAGGTCCCCGTGTAAACAATGTTCCCATTTAATGTTCCATTTGCTTTTGTCACATTGCAAAAATAGTCTGTGGTAGCAATGCCCAGTTCAGTTTCCAGTCCTAAGAGGTGAGGAATCCAACCATGCCTTTTCCTGCACGGGAGTAGCTGGAGGTAGAGTGCCAGTTGGAAAGCAGGTGTATTGAGTGCTTACTGAAACTCCAAACATTTTTCCAATAGAAGCTGTAGATTGGAGTTGCCTCAGGGAGTTTCTCCAGGCCCTCAAAGTCATCATCTGACACGGCCCAGACATCATGGGAAGGCTTGGGGAGTAACCCAGAGTCACAGATGTGGAATCGCTGCTCGGTCTCCCCAGCTGCTGTCCCTCCTGCTGTGCTTCTTGGCCCTGCCCTGTGATTTGGTGCCCATCTGTGCCTTCCCCTTGCTCTTGTAGCTTTCTAAACTTGCCTCCAGTTTGTGATCAGTTTTTGAGGTGGTACCCAAAACGGTATCATTCCATCCTTGGTCTTGCTGCAGCACGTGCCAGTGCCCGACGGTGTCTGACAGAAACACCGGCAAAATTGCTTGGGGGTTCAAGTCGGTTCATCCACCTTGTGACCTATTTCTCTCAATAAGTACCCTGGTTTCCCCAGGCTGTCTCTGTCCCAGCACAAATTCCCAGTGCCCTGGCTCCCACTTGGAAGGGTCATTACTCTGTGATTACAGATTATTTCCCCTCCCTCCCACATTTAGTGGGGAATGTAACCACAGTGGCTGGCATTACATCCAACTCTCACAGCTTCTAGGCTTTTCAAACAGTTACATGGCTTTATCTTCTTGCCATCATCCTTTACTCCTACTAAAAATTTTACAGTTAGAAAGTTCAGATAATTTATAATAATAGTTAACAACTTTGTGGGCGCACCTCCAAATCCTGTGTAAATTTGCTGGATTTTTTTTCCCACTGTCTTACTACATTTTTTCAGTCCCATCACATAGCTGAGAGTGCAGCACTACACCCTCCTGAACATGCTACAACAGGGGAACTTTATTTAAGGTCAAAGCTTTTCCAAGCAAGGAGCTGAATGGTGTTATTGCTCCTGTCCTTACACTGTGTTCTCTACAGCCTGCTAAAATCAGGTTGGCCTTGATTAAACATGTTGGATGCTTTACATGAGAGTCATCCTTATAGGACCTGATATTAACAAAAGGGTTAATCCCATAGTAAATAGGAAATCAAACTTGGAGTGGAAAAATGCAGTAGCTACTGGGGGAACTGGCAGGGTGAAAACAAGAGGAACCAGTTCCTCCTCTTGCATCCTTTATTTCCTCGGTCCATTCCCTCCTTTTTGATTGAGGCTGAATGCTGGTGTGCTAGGGAATGGAAACAAGAGTAGTACAGCACTGCTCTGCCTCCCTTTTTGCCAAAGCTTTTCATTTTGTGTGAGGGGACTTTTACCCTTGTTCACAACTTTGCTGCTAAAATAAGCCCGAGAGACCCATTCAAGCCTTGCCAAGATTCAGCAAGCAGATTCAATCATGGCTGGGCCAACCTCTTGGGGACCTTCCAAAGTGAGAACAATCTTCAGATTCCTCTAGATACCTTTCCCTGTTGGTGCCTTCTTTCAGGGGCAGGGTTTAGTGGTGGGCTTGTCAGTGCTTGGGTTAATGATTGACCTCTTAAAGCTCTTTTTCAACCTGATCGATTCCGTGATTCTGTGACTCTGGAGGATGCTCTGTCTGATTGCCCAGGGTGCTCCAGACTTTGGCACCAGAAGTTCAGCATCCAGGTCCTTGCACATCCCAGTTGTCCAGGGACTGTCATCTGTGGCTGTGAGTTGGGGATCCCATTGCTTTCGGCCCCAGCCATGTCTCCAGCAGCTCCAAGACACCTGGAAGTCTGTCTAGACCTGAAGAGGAGGCCTACACCTCCATGACCCACAAAAAAAAAACATTGTTAAGCAAGTGGGCAGCTGCATTTATGTTTCTGAACAGTCTTGGGGCATAAACAGCAAGAGGAATGTACGACAGAAATGCCAGCTGGCAGAGAGAAGGTCTTCAGTGAGGTCTGGTTCCCAGAGAAAACCTAAAAACTCTTCTGGGGGCTGAGGGGACAGAAATAAAAAGAGAAATGCCTTTTGCCACTTAGTAAGAGAAAAAATAACCACAACTTTAAAAAAATAAGAGTTAAAAATAAAATAGAAAAGAACTATAAGAAAAGGATTAAAGAACTTTTCTCTCCTTCATGTTTCCCCTCCCCACCACAAAAAAAAAAAAAAATTGTTGTGGTTGAGTTTTTTATACTGCAGGATTTCAAATAAAGTTGACTTTTAAATTTTCCCCTGGCATCTGGTTTGTAATTAACGGAGCAGTAAATAGGAGGGAGACAGGATCTGCCTCAGAAGCCTGTCCTTGATACATGACTCTCCAGCAATATAGCTAGATGAGCCATACCACCCCCAGGCTCCAGCACTTAAACAAAACCCAGGCTGGTTTTGGTGGCAACACAAGCCATTTCATCTTGCCCCTGGAACAAGGCTGCCAATTACCTTGCTGCAGCTGGAGATTTGATGCTGGTGACAGACATTGAAGAAAATATCTGCATTATGAGGATATGGATTGTCTAATATAACTGACCTTGCTGGCATCTTAATTGTGCTTTGTTTCACCTGAGGACAGTCTGCTTCAAGAGGAAAATGATGCTAACACCTGCTATGTTTTCTTCATTGCTCAAATATTAACAAAAAGCTTTCTGGAAGCGAAGGCAGAAAACACTGTTCTGTGAAGGTACTTGGGTTTGAGGGATTTGAAGGGTTTTGAAGACACTATGAAAACATTTAACCTTCCTCTTTTCCCACAAATGAAGTGGTGCTGTGAACTGGCCACCTCACATCTCCCATCACTGAGGTGACTCTGGGAGGACAGTGGTGCCACAGCTCCTGTCCCTGCTCTGTAAGTGGGCAGCTGCATAAGGGCCAAAGGAGCAGGTTCACCTTTTGGTTCTTCCCCACCCCCACCGGCCCTTTGCAGGGAAACCAGGTCCTCTCCAGGGCACAGATTGCTGTTCCCAAACTTATGAAAGTTATAGGAGACTCAATGGGACCATTATGACTTTTTTTTACTTCATTACAGATTTCAGCTGAATTTCAGCTAGTACCCCACAGGCTGAAGCCATTTGCCAAATTTGCCTGCAATTGAGATGTTTTACCATGTCATAAATGAGAAGATTTGGCTTCCTCTGGCATGAACGCTCAGCAGTCTGTTCCCTGCTGCATTGAACCCATTGCAGAAAAGATCTCCTAGCACAGAAGGCCATGGTTGTCAATTACATGGGTGCCAGTAGTGGCTTTCAGGGAGGCTGAGTCCCAGCTGTGCAGACAGGGGGATGGTTCTGTACGCAGAGACAGCAGCGGCTGAAGAGACCAGAAGACAAGGCAGCAGGAGGGTGGGAGAAATGCAGTTTCTGAGGTGTGCCTCTCTTGCATGCTGGGCTGGGAAACTCCATGCCTGCCTCCAGTAAAGTTTAGGCAGGACAGAGAAACCTGCTGGTTGCCTGATTTCCCAAAAGGATTCGATCCAGGAGGCTTTCAGAGAGCAGAGATCAGGACCAGATGAATCAGAGCCACAAATAATAAATTTTGTTATGGTTGCACTTCATCCTGCTCGTGGGCTGGCACTGGAGGGTATTCAGTTCTGCAGGGATCTGGTGCAGGGAGCTGAGCCCACTGGAAAATATTTACAATTTTTTCTTTTCCCCCAACCCCAATAATTCTTCCATGCCCCTGTTCTAAGGCCACCTCATTCAGAGGTGCAACAGGTAATTGTAACTCCAAGGCCTTTCTGCCACCCCTACTCTTTGATACCCTTTCTATTTCTCCCTCCATTTTCTTCAGGTCACACCAAGCTCCCAGGTCCTTTTCCTGACAGAACTGGAGGCACTTCCTGGCAGAAGTTTGCTACTGCATCTTTGCTCACCTGTGCAAAGGAGTGGCAGGATTTGCTGTGCAATAAGGTGCAGGTGTAATAAGGCCTGAGCACTGCAAAGCTCCAGGCAGTGCAGGAGCCACTGCTGCCAGCAGCAGTTGCAAAGGGGCAGATGGAACATGGGAGATGCTGATAAGGAAAAGCAGTGGCAGGGGGTGGGAGAAGACAAGCAAACCAACATGGAAAGCTGTCCGAAAACAGCTGGGCAGAGCAGCACCCAAAAGAAGCAAGCTGGAAAATTGCATTACAAGGAAACAAACCACTTCTGAACTGGGTGCCTGCATCTCAGAAAAGCAACAAGGAGGATGATAGCTCCCAAAAGGATATAGTGATTCATCTCTTTGCAGGGAATGTGACAGAGAAGGGCAAAGCTGCTGCTCTTTTCCGACAGCGCACCTCCAGCTTCCAAGCCCAGCCACCTTGTTCATTCCCAAATGAGACCTGGCAAGTTTCCATCGTGCACAAAGCTTCAGAGAGGGGATTTCACAAGGCCAGCTCTTGGCAGATGTGTCAGGATGGAGACTCTCCCCTTTTTTTTTTTTTTTGTGGGTGAACACCCATGGGCAACCCTGCAGGGTAATGGCAAAATGCTTTGCTGGCTGATGAGGTAGGAAAGGAGAAAAGGCATCACTGATTCAGGGTGATCTGAAACAAAAGCTCCTCTTCAGCTTTCCCTCCCCTCTCCAGGTGCCTGTGCCTCCACAGAAGGCAAGGGCAGTGGCAACTGGAGAATGCCTCCAGCAGAACCCACGGGAAAAGCAGCACCAAGCCAAAATCATCAAACATATATCCCACTGTTCTGAAAATATTTTTTCCACTTAGCCCTCTTCACTTCAAAGCTGGGAGAGGGAACTCAAAACCAGCATCAGGCTCCAAGTACTGCTAACATAATGATCCCTAGCAGTTGCTACTCAGGGTTCTCCATTTGTCTTGCTTCTTTTGTACATTTGATTAAAGTCTTGCTATCCTAAATATTAATTAAAGTGCTTGGAGGCAATGCCCAAATTTCACTTTGCCTCCCAAGTTCACCAGCTCCATCTTCCTCCTCCTCCTCCTCCAAATATGTTTTGCTATAAATTACTGGCACTGTTTCTGTTGATAGTCAACATAATCAAACATTTGTACGCATGCTGTCTCTTCAATCTGTTCAGTTGATGCACTTTACCTGATCTTTCATTAAAGTAATCAAAACACTTGCTATGCCACGTCTAATGAATGTTGCATGTATGATTAAGTACTTTCATTCATATTGCAAGTTTGATTTAATGTAATCTGCCTTTCAGACAGCCATTAGCCTAGCTCCTGCGTGAATTCGATTAATTGGCTGAATTCTTCCAGATGTCCTTTAAGTATTACAGGAATTTCTATGTAAAAACAGCAGGGACCATCTAGCAGAGAAGCAAACAATGATACGTTATATTGCTGCCATGACTTACAAAAAGCTGGATTCATTTTCATTAATAAAACATCTGTACTGCTGCACAGCTATGCATCAAGATGCATTTATTTTACGTGTTTATTTCTCTTATGACTATAAATAGACAGTTAAACAGAAGCACGGTATGTTCAGTTGGAATATACACAAACAGAACTGTATCAGCAATGAAAATTGAAATAAAGAATGTCAGAGTTAGGACTTATAAAAGTGTTGTAACAAACATGGCACCGACTCCTATGGCTATGCAGTATTTTTTAGGATAAAGGCATTTTTGTTAGAGCATGAATCTGGAAACAATTGATTCCTGGGCTGAAGTGTCCTATGTCCAGTTTATGTTTGCATGGTTTATTGTACCTTTAAGTGGGAGGAAAAATGCGGTTTGGCATTTTTAAGTGGTATGCAATAAAGAGAAAAAGTGTCGTTAAAATAAACAGTTTTTCTTAATTCTCAAAATTAGTATTATTTGCTTTTTCACCCGACATAAAGTTACACTTCAGAAAGGAATCACTTCTTCTTAAAAAGCTAAGTCCCCAGAAGCCAGTTTGTGTTTCAGTGCCTACTGTACCCAGCCTGAGCAGGACAAGGTGCTGTTTCAGGGGATGGGGGGGATGCCTCCACAACCCAAAGCAGCTCCATTCACTTTCTGCTGACATTCTTAGATCTGAGAGCACCTTTCAAAGAAGGATGTGAGATCTCAGAACCTTCTTGCCCCTTTTGTCCTCCCTCCCCCTGCCCATCCTCCTCACCCTCGGGAATGGGCCCATGGGGCAGACTGGAGAAGCCTGGCAGGAGTTTGACACTGACCCTGCAGCTCTGAGCTCAGCACAGCTTAATTTCCCTGAATGTGTGGCACTTCTCATCCGAGTCAGAGAGCTGCGGGGCTCTGCCTGTCACTGCTGGCTTTCGCTGGGCTCTGCCAAGTCAGGAGCTGAGGAAGGGAGAGGAGCAGCAGCACTGCAGCACTGTTGCAACTCCGCCTCCCCAGCAGTGCTCTGCCGAGTGGCTCCGTCTCACTTGGGGAACAGCCAGGTCACACTCTTCCCTTTCCTCCCTGCCTCTCTCTTTCCCAGGCTTTTTTTCCTGGCTCTTTTCCTGGCTGCTGCACAGCCTTACAAGTGTGTCTGCTCCTTGGGGTACCTCTCCCGTGCTAAGCAAATTATTGCCACTTTGCACCACGTCAGGACTTTGCTGACTGCCCTGCACAAAATTAGCAGGAGCTCGTCCCAGCCAGTTCATTTCCAAGGGCTGTTTTAAGAGATGATGGATTGGCAGGAGACGTCTGAACTAATATTGCTCAGCAAAACTGAAGTGGTACAACGAAAGGGATTGGGTCTTGCTAAACTGTATCTCCTTTTTTTCCCTAACATAGTCACTGCACTGGCAAACAACTTGCTCCTTTGTGTACACATCCTCCTCTGTTTTCACATTTTTTTCTGTTTCTTTTGTTCCTGTGTTGTCTGTTATCCTCCTATAGCAAAGGTATCCATAAAAATTCTGTACTTTTAGTATATAATATTATGTTATATTATATTATATATGATATTACGATATTATCTGCATCCTGCTATGCAAAACACTTTAACACCAGTTTTCTACCACAGCTGTGCTGTGATACTTTGCTCCAGCACCCACGGAACCTCGTGAAAGCCTGGCCCTGCTGTGCTGTGCCTAAATCCTCACACGAACCCATTGCAAGGGTCCCGTGCCCATGGCAGGGGAAGCAAAGCACGGAGAGCTGACTGACCCCCTTGATGCCTGCTCCAGAGGGGCTTTCTTAGCAGGGAGGGCAGAGGGTTGGCTGGAGAAGGGGAGCAAATGGTGAGCAGGAGGTGAGGCAGGCTTTCCTCAGCAAGCCGCAGGAGCCCCGGCAGCAGCAGCTTCCCCTTTGAGACGTGTCAGAAACCTGACTCTCAGTGCAACAAAAACAGATTTTTGCAGAGAAGAAAATGGTGTAAGTATCACCTATAGGTGACCAATCTAAAAATGAAATGTAGCAAAGCAAAGTAAGCCTTTTCTAGTTTCCAGTGCTGTGTGTTTTTCAAGCCAAATGTGGAAAAGTCTCATCTCCTTTTGAAGCCCGTGAGACTGAAAAATTAAATCAGGGGGCTTTGTTATTGATGTTTTTCTAATACAAATGTTTTGAAATCCCTGCCTTTCATGTGTCTCTTACAAATAAGCAGAAATGTGTGATGAGTCATCTTTGCTTTTAATTCCTTTAATAGATTCTTACCTCACCCACCAATGTCTAAACAATTCTCGTTTCTGTAACAATCCCTTCCTCAGTGGTAAATATTGCTCTCAGACAACATCTTTTTTGGAGGTTCATTATGTTCATTCTGTGGCTGAGACTCATTATACTCAGTTATTTATTGAAAAGAACAAAATGACAGCAAATGTCTGAATGTATCATGTCTCCCCTTATACATATATTAAATGTATTTCAGCAACAAGGCCCAGCACTCTCATAGATTTGTAAAAGAGAGCTGCCCTTCCTTCCTAGCCATCACTCCTTGAGAAAGGAGTACTGAGAGGTGATGGTGGAGTCTAACCTTGCTTGCTAAATGAGATTCCACTGACGCTAATGGGAGATTTGGCAAAGACAGGAAAATAATTTATGAACTATTTGAATATTTTCAATTATAAAAAAAAAAAAAAGTTGGAGAATTATTAAGAAGGAAGAAGCAAATGAAAATGCCACTATAAGGCATAGTGAAATGGTATATGTGGAACCAGTCCAAGAAATAATTTTGATACCTAATGGCAGGTTTGAGTCTTCCTGAAGTACCCAAGTATCACCCATCTCACTGAAGAGATTGGTGACAAAACAAGCTCACAGCCTTTACACAGGGAAAAGTCCTCAGCCATTTAAACTAACATTTCACTAATCCAACATTCATGGCTTCTGTTCATGTTCTTCTAAACTAAACCCCAAGTCTAAAAGGGGCATCCACTTCTGTTCACACCCAACTACCTCTGGCCCTCAATAGAGAGGTTCTAACTGGTGCACAGTCATAGCAAAAGGTTTTTGAGATTATAATCAGCATAATCATAAAAATGGAGTGAGGTTTGGCCCCAGCAAGCTGTAAAGTACATTTTTAACAAGGCCATTGATACAGCAGAGACCAGATGAAAAACAAGAGAGGAGGGCAAAGGTTTGGCTGTGTGGCCATTCTGGGAAATGACTGAGAAACAAGAACAAAGCTATTCAGAGCAGGTCATTAAAGAAAGAAAATATCTTAAATAAGCCTAAGAGATAGGAAATAGAAATATGACATGGTCGCTTACAAAGCAGAGGTCAAAAAGACATCAGTAATTAATGATGAAAAGATAAAGAACCAAGCACTTAATTTCAAAGAAATGGTCGGGAAAGGCATAATGGCACTGTGAACAGGAAAAAAAGACTTTGCAGAAGTAAATGGAAATGAATAAGATCTCAATAAGGGAAAAATGGATAATTGAAAAAGTAGAACTGCAAATTGCTGCAGAAATTCACCTGGAACATAAACCAGTTATTTAGGACTAAGGGTGAAATATAGTTTAGAATGGGTCCATTTTTTTCAAAGGGACCTCCAGGCACACACAGCCAATTTTGCTCTGATATTTTTCCATTGCAGTTTTTGTGCATGGAAAATACAGGTGAAAATGTCTACCGTGTTTGAAGGTTTAAAGGCTACTTTCTGAAAGCAGACCAGTGGATTTTACTCCTGTTTCATCAAGAGATTATGGAATGAAAGGGAAGAAGAAGCCAAGAAAAATGGAGAACAACAGACATTTTGAAACAGCGGTTTCAACCCTATTAGCATATTCCCTTGTTTCCTCTGTTGTTCTCTGAGCTGCAGCTCAGATGAGCAAAACTTGATAATCATGGAGTCCTAGAATGGCCTAGGTCGGAAGTGACTTTAAATATCACCTCATTCCAAACTCCCTGCCATGGGCAGGGACACCTTCCACTACACCAGGTTGCTCAGAACTCCATCCAGGCTGGCCTTGAACACTTCCAGAAATTTAAAAACATGGGTTTCTTAGGGCAATGTGTTCCAGTGCTCCACCACTCTCACAGTACAGAATTATTTCCCAATATCTAATCTAGGCCCACCCTCTTTTAGTTTGAAGTCATTCCCTCCTGTCCTGTCACTAAATGCCCTTGTACAAAGTCCCTCTCCATCTTTCTTGTTGGCTCCCTTCAGGTACTGGAAAGCCACAATTAGGTCACCCCAAAGCCTTCTCTTTTCCAGGCTGAACTACCCCAATTCTCTCAGCCTTTCCTCATAGGAGGGGTATTCCATCCCTGCAACCATCTTCATGGCCCTCCTCTGGGCTGACTCCAGCAGGTCCCTGTCCCTCCTGTGCTGGCACCCCAGAGCTGATGCAGCCCTGCAGGTGGGGTCTCAGCAGAGCAGAGCAGAGGGGCAGAATCCCCTCCCTGGCCCTGCTGCCCACGCTGCTCTGGATGCAGCCCAGGACACACTTGGCTCTCTGGGCTGGGAGTGCCCACGGCTGCCTCATGTCCAGCCTCTCACCCACAGCACCCCCAAGTCCTTCTGGGCAGGGCTGCTCTCCATCTGTTCATCCCCAGCCTGGGCTGATATAACTGGGGGTTGCCCCAACCCAAATGCAGCACCAGCACTTGGTCTTGTTAAAGCTCCTGAGAATCCCACGTGCCCACTTCTTGAGTTTCTCCAGGTCCCTCTGGATGGCATCCTGTCCTTCAGGTGCTTTGACAACACCACTCAGCTTGGTGTCATCTGCAAGCTTCCTGGGGATGCACTTGAACCCCTCATCTATGCAATTAATGAAGATATTAAATAACACTGGTCTCAGTACAGAGCCTTGAGAGACACCACTTGTCACTAATGTCACCAATGTCACTAATGTCCATTGTGACTCTGAGCTGTTGAATGCAGAGCGTAAAACAGCAGTCAAGGTTGCACAGACTCAGCTACACTCTAGAGTTGTAACAAAAGGAGTTCATCTCAATGAAAAAATAGATGAAGTGCAGGTATAACTTTCTCACAGTTGCTGATGCAGGAGGTTGGCCCACTACTTCCACCTGAAGCAGATGAGGAAGAGGAAATAATCAAGGAAATAATCTACATTACAGAATTGTTGCAGTTAATTTCCCAGTTGAGCTGGTTTTTTTTTTCTTCAAGGACTGTATAAGACTCCTTTACAAAAGCCTACAGTGGTGTTAAGCAGGTCATGTGTTTCAGAATAACCAAGCCTAACCCTCTCCACCCTTGGCTGAGTCCCCTGATGCTGGTAAGCAGATCTCTGGTATGTGGAATGACAGAGCCCTGCACAGTGGCACACGAGGCACTGAAAAATTTATCTCCTCTTCTGAAGAAGCTGCTGCACCAGGGGTTTGATGTATTATGTAGTAATGCACAAGCCCTCCCACCAGTCAGTGACTGCTCCAGCCCTAGCAGAAGGATTGATAACCACATCACCCCTGTACTGCAGAGCCAGCTCAGACACTAATTCCCAAGGGCTGGACCACAACACTGAACCTCTACAGGAAGAAGTAATCTGAAGTGCTGTGGACTGTAAAATACAGTGAGGCTGTTGTGGGAGAGGATTGGTGACACATCTACCTGGAAGAGCTGTGGGTCTCAGGCAGTGAAGGAGGACACACATGGTAGCTGCACTGCATAAAGGTGACCAAGTCTAGCAGAGGAGACATGATGCCACGTCTCAAATACCGCTTTTTATCAGCACATCTGAGTGTGGATCCAGGTAATGAGAGTTCACGGTGATCTGCAGTTCAATGGGACATAGGAAAATTAAGAGTATCTGTCCTGACATTTCCAGAAACCAGGCAAAAGAAATCCTAACAGCTGTAGGTGTTCAGTGAAGGCATAAAGCCCTTAAACACCATAAGTCAGTCCGGGTGCATCCCTCTCTGGATGCTGAACCATAATCCCTAAGTGCCCAGCACTCGCAGAGACTTAATCCTTTTCAACAATGGGATGAGCTGGAGGCTATATCCTTTCAAGATTTACATAACACCCCAGCACACATGTCTTTTGGGAGGATAAGAGCTGCTTAGTATGTCCTGCATTCACATTTTTACAGCCATTTGGTTTACATCTATGTCTCTCTCCCCAGTGGGAAATCCCAAGCTGACAACATTGCCCTCAACCTACCACCATGCTGGTTATGGGCTCCCCAGCTGGCTCAGCCCAGCAGAAAGCACTTCTGCACCCCATGTCCTGGGTGCAGCCCTTGCCCTGTCACACAATGGGTCTTGTTGGGGCCACCCCATTGGGATCCCCCCAAAAACACCAAGGTTCTGCATCCTCTGAAGATACAGCAGCAGAAAAGTGTAAGAGGATGAGAGGGCAGCTGTGCGGGGAAGGATGGTGGTTAACTGGTATCTCATGGAAAGCGAGCCACAGCATCTCAGTGTGAGCCAGGCTGACAGTGTTATGAACCTTGCCTCACCCTTTGTTGGTCTTCCTATGTGCAGTTCTTGTGCTGCATCCTGACCTTAAGGGTGATCACCACAGAACTCCACAGTCTGCTCCATTGTCACAGCTCTACAACAAGCCATGCTTCAGTTGAGTCAGTTGGATATTGCACCCACTGGAATGAAGTTCACTTTCAAACAAAACTGTTTTCTGGTGGAGTTTGTAGTTCCTTTGGAAGGGAGAAGCAACTCCAACATCAGCCTTCTTCACTTTAATTACTCTCAGTGTTTCCTGCATGCCAGCAATCTCCCATGGATGCAAAAATCGATTCTCAGGACAAGGACAGGTGAACAACTAACACATCTGAACTGTAAAGAGAAAAAAGGCATGAAATAGAGAAAAAAACCTACATGAGAATTAGCCTAGTCTTTAGTTGTCTGCTGATATCCTTGCACCTTCCTTTTCCCATCAGCTGTGTCTCCTTGCTCTTCTTTTGCAAGCCCTGGAGCAGCTTCATCTGCAAACTGACAGAGCCACAGAGTCCCCTTGGCTGTTTTTCAGCACTACAAGGCACTTGTGTCCAGCTGCAAAGACTTTCTTTTATTTTGCCAGGGACACATTCCAACATTACTAACTGTGGTGTTTACAACATATGTTTTAGCCTCATGACACTTTTACAAATCTACAGTAGCAACACTGTAAAGTCCATACACATATGGATCTTCCCCTAACCCTGTACTTGGGAGAACAGGGTTATAACAAGGAGCTGAGGATGAAACTTGGAAATGTAACAACATACAAGTCAGTGTGTCCATACAAGTGGACATTATTAAAGTCTGTTCCAAAAACACCATTATTTTGCCTTGTCCATTTCTTTTTACAATGTCCATATAATATTATAGCTCACATCACAATGTTCAAAAATCTGTAAGAATTACAGATTAAGGAGTGGCTTGATGTCTTTCTCTGCCCACTTTAGTTACTGTCTAAGCAACTAATTCTTCCTCTGAGAAGGTGCTGAAAACACAAATCTGGCACTTGCATGATAAATAATCTAATACTGCAGTGACAAGAATCCTCTAAATCTGTCACCAGAGCCATTGCATAAGACTCATTCAGCCAACAGAGGAAGAGTGCAGGCACACCTTAGCAGCTAGACTTGGCCACTTATTGTGTTTATGCAAACCTGGTAAATGGGGTAGAGTCAAAATCAGCATTATTGTAATCTTACAGGAAAACAGGAAATGTCCTCATCTCATTTAACTGCTCAGTTAAACCACTGTGTGCTTGGGGATGTGTCTGTGCTGGAAAAGTGATGTTGATTTTCCTTACAAGTTTCACCACAACCTGCAAACACCAGGAGTACTATAACCACACAAAGGCCAAGTCCCTGCTGCTGCTGCTGCACAACACTTCCGAATAGGCAAGATGAGAGAAATTCAAGAAGCCCAGAATCTACAAGTCCTTCTCCAAAGCACAGAGTGGGTACAGACTGTCACTCAGAGAACAAGTGCCTTCCCCCTTCAGCCTCACCACTGGGAGTCAAGGGGCCCAAGGGGGTGTTCCCCAGGTGCTTTGCCTCAGCAGCTCCAATAGATGACTACTTCATTATAAAAGGACTTAAAATTGAGGGGAAATCTTCCACCAGTATTTTTGCAGAGCAATGTAGGGCAGAGCATTAGCTTGCTGAAGATAACCAGAGTGAGAAACAGAGCCAGACCAGAGCTGTTTTCAGCACCAGACCTGCACAGAGCTTCAGGACAATGAGCCACCTATGGAGCAGAGAGGGAGTTAAAGAGGGAAGATTTGGATGAAAGTTCATCTCTCATTGTCAGGAGAGTTGGGGGGGTATACTAGGAGTCCTCAGAATCACTGTGGCTAAAACAGGCCTAGAGTAGACACACACTGGGGCACAGTCAGAGGGACACATACAGAGTTATACAGAGCTCAGTACAGAAACACAGCCAGGAAATGAGAACAAACAAAATGAGCATACAATGGGCTTGTTTATAGTTTAAAAATATTGCCATAGAAAAAGACTCCCAAAAGAAAACAGATATTATTTGTCCCCATCATTCCCCTCTGTCAAAGAGAAGGGAGGTGTTGGCTGTCAAACATATCTTTCAGGTTTGTATTATTTCTTTTGGTAGGGGGGAAGCAGGTAAGCAAACCAAAACACAAATAAATACAAAATTTGTGTTTGTTTGTCTATCTAGTTTTGTGTTCCACAATGCTTTCCATTATCCTTAAAATTAAAAAAAAAAAAAATTTAAAAACACCCCACTGATAAAATAAGAGCTGCTGGGGTTACTGGGAAGAATCTTGTGACAGGTGACTTCTTGTTAATAGCCCCTTGCACAGTGTTGGGGAAGAGAGAGAGGTGAAAAAACACTGCTATAAGCACTAAGGCCATTTAATCCTTAACATGGGAATGTATTTCTGTTCTTTTTCCCTTCCTAGATTAATTTTATGTTCCCATCAGAAGGTTAATTGTGTTAACAGGAGTTACAGCCACAGGGGAAAGATGTGATTGAATGCTGAGTGCAGTTTTAGCTGATAACCTCCAAGTGAGTGAAAGGGCACAAAAAGGGGTTGATCTCCTCTAAAGGGGTTGTCAGTCATTCAGGAAAAAGTGCAGCTGTGGTAGAAACAGCCTTATCTCCCAGGACACGATGAAGAGAAGCTATCAAAATAATCATGAAGCTACACTCATCCCAGGCTCTATGTCTGTGCCTGTGGCTCTGACACTGGAGTTAAATGAGAATAACTGGCTTTTTTGTGTACATGAACAAGCAGAGCCTGACTTGATGCACATTCTTGAAGACTGATTAGATTGCATGAATATGTATAATTAACAACAGACGCCAAATAATTATAACTCTAAAAAGGTGGCTTGAAATCTTGACATCTTTTAGCTTGATAGCACAACTCCTTTTTGCTGGACTGAGGATATGATTGCCTGCCAAATTTTTAGGTAAGACTACCTGTGAAATCTTTCACACACATTTAGAGTTAATCAAAAAGGTCCATAAGAGGGTCTTCACGAAAAGCAAGGCATTCTCTCTCCATCATTTCAGCCCATGGCTGAACTCATCTTGCAAAATTGCTAGGATTTACAGGAATTATCTTGGAAAAGAATGGCTAGAGTTTTTTGAGATTAAAATATTTCCATAAGCTGTAGTCGATGAGAGTGGGCATTTGTGGAAATGTTTGTACCCACGGAGACAGGACAAAGGACCAAGGAGGGTTTCAGTGCTAGAATACAAGCAGTGAAGTTTGCGTCTGATTTCTCAAAGGTGCACTGAAAATTCCAAAAACAGAAAGCCTTCTCCTCCTTTGCACTCCAGGTCAGCCTTAGAAATGTCTTCTGAGCACTCCAGAAATGGTTTTAGTTGTCCTTTTCTGCCTTGTCAAAAATACAGCTGCTTGTCCTGTTACAGCCATAATATCACAAAGCAGTCCTGCAAGAGAGAAGTAAGTAGATGGGGAAAAATGCTGAGATTTTTGTTTAAAATACTCAAATATAAACCTGGCAATCTTTTCCCTGAAAGCATTTAAGTGCAAAAAAGTTCTGTAATATTAACATCCACAGTGCAACTTGAACAAAACAACTAAAAGACTTATTGACTCGGTAGCAGGGAAAGCCAGTTTGAAATATTTGATCCTATCACCAGCTAAGCAAGTATGTGTAAAGTGTAAAGCCTGCACTTGTTGATTTCTGAGATAAAAATCAATAAAACTGTCCATAACCTGTAACTCTTTGGTTTACCTCTCCATAGAGATCAAAAGAGAGTAATTAGATTTCTGCCTGACTAGCAGGGGTAGAAAACTGTTTCATTTTGGATCAAAACCTTCCCAGTGGATTACACCTTCTATCCACTGCCTATCAACACTTAACAATTGCTTCTGTATTTGACTTTGACAAAACTACCAGAATGTTACTATCTAATTTTCAGTGTAGTTGACAGAGGACTTGGACGCTTTATTCCAGTGTCAGATTATAAAATTAATTCTTCTCACTTCATATTTTACATTTTTACTCTGCCTCCTGCTTTGTAAAGCCAGCCTTGCTAATGTGATTAATAATTAAAAAAAGAAAACTACAATACCCATTCTACCTCTAATTTACAACAAGCAAAAAACCCTTTATCTATTATTGATGATCCAGCCTTTGTATTCAGATATCACTGTAAACAAGCAGTTGTCTGCCTTGGATTCTCTTTGCATTTCATATTCAAATGAGGTAGATGCTGTTGCATATATTTTCATTTGATGACATTTTAATATCACCAGTTGCTACTGCCTGCCTAGGAGATAGCTGTTCCAAACTCAGCCTTCTTCCCCCTCTAAGCACAGTGATATTAGGTGATGAGCAGGAAGCAGGTCACGCTGCAAAATAACATTTTATAACACTTGTTACTATCACGGTAACAAGTATTCTTGCATTTTAACAGCCCAAGAGTCTCTGTAATAATGTTTTTTAAAGACAAATATCACTCTGCATTTTGATCTTTCTTAACTAAGCAGCTTTTTGAACAGGCTGAGAGCATGAAATATCAAATAACAAGGAGCACTCACAACAACTTCATGTCATAGACAGAGATTAATGTGTTGGAAAACATGTGACAGTTGACGTTGCATGTAATGAGCTGTGGTGATGGACAGAGGCAATAAACCCATGCCCTGATGCAGAGGGCTTTGTCAGATGAAGTCCAGATCACAGACAGTCACCTGAAGCCTTCCAACACCTCCAAGTCTACTCAGAGTAAGCTTTTGGGAGCATTTGGCTTACTTATTTCCTTACAAGATTAACAAACCTCCCCATTCTCACAGCTCTGAACCTTTAGAAAATAAAAACTAACCTCATTTTTAAAGAAGAGCTGAATCTTGCACTATTTGAACCTGGCCACAATGTATACTTGTACAAAAGTATTATGTAAGGTTTGATCTTACCCTAAGTGTATGGATTTAGACTGAAACTCCCAGGAGCTGAAACATTTTTCACTATATCTTGAGCAGGAAAAAGCACCTTAACTTCTAAAAAGGAATGTATGACTAATGGTTTGGGTTTGGGGGTTTTTTTTTTGCTACCTGTAGTTTCTCTGTCCCTGCACAATGCAGGCACACAGAGGGTTGTGTGCAGTCTTGGAGGGCTTCTTAGTGGCACTACATCCCCACACCAAGAAAATCTTAAAATGGTGGCAGAAGGCTGGAGTCGAGGTGTGTTCTGCCCCTCTTCTCCCAATGACCACTACAGGGTAATCCATGAAATCTTCTATGAAACAGACTGTTTGAGCACAGTCCTTCCAGGCTGCAGGACCCCTCTCTCCTTTTGTGAAGGGAAGGGAGGAGGATGGTGGAGTTGACTAGCTAGTCCAGGATATGTCTTGGCATACCAGACCTTCCAGGCTGGAATGATGAAATCTCCTCTTGTTTGATCAAAAAGGGCAAGTGTCCCATCAGGGTTCACCAGAACAGAGCACAAGGCAGAGAGATCCCAAGCTTCACATAAGATGTGAATCTTATATCTATATTGCATGACATGGCTGGCATTGTGTTCATGTTCAGAAGCAAAATGGACATTTTCCTCTCTCTGAAAGACACCCAGGTTAGAGCACAGACTCCTGCTGATATGGCTGTACTACTGCACTCCAGCTCATTCACATGGCCCTGGCTCAGGCAGATTTGGCACTGTATCCCCAGTGTGGGATCAATCGATCCAGGACAGCCCCAGCACTTCCACTGAGGGAGTTCTTTCCACTGTGAAAGTTTTGGGTGTTTCCACAGAGAGTGTGCAAGCTCTCTGCCATGCCTGAAATGGGGACAAATGACAGTGCTCACCCCCAAAGGCAGGAAAAGGGCTACACTCTGTGCTTGGTGATAACTGTGCTCAGCATGCCACCTAACACCAGCAAGCAGCAGGGACATGCTCTGGGTTTGCAAATTCATATACAAGATAGTACAAATTGCCCCACTTGCTTTGTCCCTGCCCAGACTCGCATCTGGTCTCTAAATCCCAGCAGTTTTCACTGCAGAGGCCAGCCAACACCACGTCTGTAGTACATGCCAAAGTGCTGTTCATACACCTGAGCAGTGGGTTCTGCTGGCTTTGAATAGAAATGTGATTGTTTGTGAAATGTGGCAGTAAAAATTGTTAACTTAAACACACACTGTTGAGAGTCTTTTTTTCAACCTCAGTACTGTCAACTGCTTTCCCTCCACTCTTCTCCATTTTAAATCAGATTCAATTCTGTCTGTGGTTTTATTTTTCCTTTAGCCAGGTATCTCTTTGTCCAATCTTTATCCTTCATCAGTTTCCATTAAATCCTGATAATATGTATTAGCATTAAAAAAAGAGTCATGCTATATGTTATGCTATTTCTATCCATTGAAGAGTTTCACGGGTAGAAACACGTTATGTGCAGGTCCACAGAACAATTTCCCAATGATAAAGGTGATTTAAGGTAGTCTCACCCTTCATGATGCAATTCACTGGTTTTACCTACTGGAGTCACAAAACTACTAAAAGAAATGTGCATTAAATTACTCCTGTGGGGAAAAAAAAAAAAAAAACTACATAGGTCTCAAAAAATAGTATTTTTAGAGAGTTACTGCATTATCTTAAATGCTGTACTGTCAGAATGGCTCAGGTGGTTAAACCTAACTAGGAACTCTCTGTCTATGTTCACCACTTAGGAAATCATTACACAAAACAAAGTTGTCCTCAACTGCACCCAAAATCCAAGTTGTCATTCTGACCTTTTGAAGGGCCTGAAATAGAAACTTGAGGATGGGGGAAAGACAAAGCACTTGTCCTCATGCCTAGTTTTAAGCAGCAACTTCCCTGTTTTGCTGAATTGGGACCAGTGACTTAATTGTGAAATTATTTGTATTTGAAGACAGTAATTTCATTAGGTAACCTTAGTACCTGAGGAGGACAGCTAAGTTAGGAGTGGCACTGTACTAGCACAAAGCCATTGTTCACCTGACATCTCTGGGAATACGTTTGGGCACTTTGTGTTCCCTCCACTGATTCCAATTCTGCTGGTGAGAGGACTATTCCGGTCTGCATCCCTGCCCCCTGTTTTTCCCCCACTTCATTCTGCTTTCTGCTCTGGGAAGGAGGCAGCTTTCTGCCTTTATTAGAGCTGCACCAGTCAAGGAGTACTCCCTTGACACAGCAGGCTGCAGCACAAGAGAGCGGGAAGAGCCGGCAGTTGCACCTCGTTCCGCGGTGCACCTTGCTCTCCGCTCCGCCTCTGGCCAGCGGCTCATTGTGTGACAGGGACACGCTGTTCCTTTTCCAAGGGTGCCCCGGCTGCTGTGGCTGCCTGCCTCAGCCTCGCAGGCATAGGAATTGCACACAAGCTATTTCCAGGCAGGCAGTGTGCTCAGACCTTTCTCTGTAGATGCCAATTAGAAGATTAGCGTCTTTTCTCTCTTCCTCTTTGCTATTAAATAGTCACACAAAAGCTGAGCTGACAAATTGCTCTCTCTATGGTGTGGGACAAAGACAGACAATAGATCAACATCATTTACTATACTCAAATCCTATTAATCACAGATTAATGAGAACATGTCTGGGGGGGAGAAATTACCAGAATGTGGGCATATTGTCTTGTTACTCATGTAACATCTGCTGTGGCTTTACCTTTAGTGTCATCTCATCCTTTATCACATTGAAATAATGTTTGTTCCAGAAACATAATTATGATAATGGGTCCTTCCTTTAACAATTACTGAGGTACAGCAGGATTATATTTCTTAGCCACTTGGTTTAAAAGAAATATATCTCTTAACTACTTTCTGAATGCTTCTATTAGTCATTAACTGATTAAGGAAGATATCTTTATAGGCATTAACAGAAACATGTTATTCCCTTTATTATTATTAATTATAATTTTATCTATTACTTCTCTGAAAAATCACATGTGCAGAAGTAAAACTAGAGTTCAGCTTTTAGTTTTCATGCTTAGAGAATTATTTCTCTTTTAGCTTTCTCTAAAACTACTGCTAATTTTTCATTAATTCACATTACAACGGTATTGGGCCACGATGTTTGTTTTGAAAAATGTTCACTTTTCTATCTATCTTCTTAAAATAATTATATAGCCGAATTGCTTATCAATTTGTTCCCATATTTTCTCTTCTACTGTTTCTATTGATAAGGAATACTGTTCAGGGCAGCAGCCTAGCATGTATAATTGCCTCAGAGTATTTCCCTACTCAGTCTGGATGCAAATTCAGAGTTTCGGGTTTAGATAATTAGAATTCTTCACAACGATTCCTAATGTCATTATCCTCAATATGAAACAGGATGCTTCACAGATAAATAGCAAAGCAATTACAGCTATAATCAGCCGACAAATAAAGAGGAACTGCAGTCTACATGTGTGACCGTGTACTTCAAAAAATTATTTCTCCTTTGTTCATCACGTCCCGAATAGTTGCTGGTCCGTGGTGTGGAGCCGTGGTGAGCAGGGCGGGGGCCGGCCGGGGATGAGCCGGCACTGCGGCGCTTGCGGCTGTTTCAGCACCGCGGGGCGGGACAGCTCCGCAGGGCAGCCGCGGGCTCGGACCCGGCATCGGCCCCTTCCCGGCGGGGGCACGGGCTTGGACATGGGCGTGGGCATGGAAATGGGCATGGGCATGGATATGGGCATGGGCATGGGCATGGGCATGGAAATGGGTATGGGCATGGATATGGGCATGGATATGGGCATGGAAATGGGTATGGGCATGGATATGGGCATGAGTATGGGCATGGAAATGGGTATGGGCATGGATATGGGCATG